>JAKUCG020000172.1:0-84457 GCA_022539655.2 Ceriodaphnia dubia
TATTACCATATTTTCTTCAATAGATTAATATCGGCATTTAACACGGTCCTTTGACGCACTGCCAACATTGACGGATTGAGAACCCCTTGGTCTCAATCAGACTTGTTGTCGGACACTGAGCACGAGTATTTGTTTTGAAACAACCGGTGTGTCTGTTCCTGCCACCATGGCTAATTGATTTTGATTATCTCTTATATCAAATTCCCTGAGTTCTTTGGTCCTCGATTTCCAATAAATCGAACACTGTCTTGAGAAGAACAAGTGAGTAGCTAATCTATTTCCCATGGGAAAAGCCATTCGTAACAATAATAAGACAGAAGCGAGTTTATTTTCAAAGATTACTTCAACATTGATGAATATGCAGTGTTAGTGGCTTGTGGCAGTCGTTAGCGTAAATCGATCGTGAAACCACACTGTTCTGTAAGAAAACTTATGAATACAAGAAAGCCTGAAGTTCCGAAGCTCACTGGGTTTTATGGTAAAGAATAGGTTCAGTTAAAGGCCAAAGTAGGAAGTACCAGCTGACAAGCCCTATAACAAAAGCAATGGCCAATACTTTTTGCCTCCATCCCTGTTGTCTAACAATCTCTCCAAAATCAGGGAATCCCATCACGTTGCAAAACGCATGTGCGACACACGCTGCCATGACGTGACCCGTTCGAATAAATAAGAAGGCTGCGTACATGCCAAAGAGCGTTGTATAGGTAAACTGAAAACCTGCAACGATAGTTGAACGTTATTAGTTTCGTCGTTTTGTTCATCAAGAAATGATGGTTCAGTGTTGGTTACAAGATAGCAAAAAAGACTGTGCAAGAGGCATCCCTTGTCGCCAACGTTCAACCATATGATGAAAATGCCCTAGAAAATGGAATTTATCGTTAGTCTTTATGTGTTGTTTTCTGTCAAAAAAGTTTTGAATACCCTACCGACGCCAAAAAACAGCGGGCTGACTAGAACCGCTTGCGAATTTTGATAGCATTTGAGAAGTTGCGGAATCATACATGCCCGAAACGTAAATTCTTCTGAGATCGGGGCAACGATCTGGTTCCTGATCCACAATATATCTTGAAGGTTAGTTCTCCAACATTCTATTCCTGTGATAAATATCTATAAAGTTATCCCAATTCCAAAATATAAAAACTTTGACTCAACTGAACAAGTCTTTCCATGAGCCATCAAAGACTGAACTGGTGATTGGCCCCAAGAATAGGATGGAAGTTAAAATCAATGGTAGTGAGACAGCTGACAGCAATCCACTCCATCTCAAGCCCAACAAGCCAAGAATATCAATTTCTTCCTAAATATAATTTGTTTTTCTTAATTTTCAAACAAGGCTTGTGTTTCAAAAAAATTACCTCTGGACTTATATATTTCAGAGTCATGTAAACAATCACTGGGGCAACAAACAACATGACAAATGCACTAATAAACCTATGAATCACGGTTTTGGGGTGATTCCTGACAAAGATATAAATACAAGTTATATGATTCGCTCTAGTACAGATAATTTGAGAGAAATTACCGGTCTTCATTGGATTTCCACACATAAAGGCTTCCTACGTAGACGGATGCAAGAATGAAACAGGAGAATTGGGCTTTGAAACAAGTTTCGTCCATGGTGCTAGTTGCTTTCTTAGGTTGTCGGTGTCAATACTTGATCGTCATACCTAGGACTTCTTGAACCGCCTAAAAAGATAAATCTTTGGTGTTTTTCAAAATTCTAAGGAAATCCTTGGAAAGCTCAGAAAACCACAAATTAAACCAAAGATTCTAATCAGAATTTGACAATTGACATAACCAAATGAACAAAATTTCGTCTGAACTCTGAAAGTAACAACTCATAACAGCGCCTCTAGCGGCAACGTTAACGTTCTATGTTATTTTTACGTGGAAAAAAACAGACAGAAAGGCAGAAATGGCCACGTTAATGAGAACATCATTCAACCCAAATAAAAAACCTAGCGATCCAGAAAGGTAAATTAGTTGATTCAGTTTTTTAGTTATATTGTTAAACTTAGATAATTATTTTCCCTGTATAGTGTTTTAAAAAGAATCAATTACTTTTGTTTGTGACAGATGGGTTTGCATCTACCCAGCTTACATTGACAGCAGCAAGACTAGAGTTGCTGGCCGTCGCGTCCCCAAATCCCGTGCCGTTGAGCGTCCAACGTGCGCTGAAATTTGCGACGTCTTGACAGCAGCCAATTTCAAGGTGGGACTTGAACCTAAGTTCTACCCAAGAGAGCCAAGCAAAGAGGAAGAAATGCGGGGACGAGTTAGAGTGCAGTTAAAAAATGAAGATGGCACACCTGTGAATCCTGCATTCCCCACTCGTAAATCAAAATGTCTTAATCCCTTTGATTGAAGCATAACCTATTTATATTTACCAAATAGGTGAATCTTTGTTTTTACACATTGGTGAGAAAATTCCCCATTTGAAGAGCAGAGTCTTCAAATCAAGTGGTGAAGGACAAGCTTCCAACCAGGGAGGTGGCAAGAAGAAAGGGAAAGGGGGAAGACGCTAACACTGATTTGTGTACAGAGATCACAATAAAGATACAAATTATAATAATGAGCACTGTTTTATTTCCCTCTTAAACTAAACCAATCATATTTAAGCAACTGTTTTAACAAGAATTTATAACCCTAACAATTTCATAATTTGGCTTTGTCTAGTCATTGTTGCTCCTCAAAAGTACCAACAATTGCCACAGCTTCAATTTCCACTCTGCCAGCCTATAAAAGTAATTAAGGTTTTGAAAGCATTAAGTAAAATAACAAAATGACTGTGCACTGTTACCCTAGGTAAGGCAGCAACCTGATAAGCAGCACGAGCTGGGTAGTTTTCAGTAAAATCTAAAAAAATAACCTTTTTAAGTAACCATTTCATGATTTAATGATACATAATAAAACAACTTACACTGACGATAAATTTCATTTACTTTACCAAAATCATTGATATCAGCAAGCAAAACAGTTGTCTTTACCACTGAAATTGATTTCAGAGATCATTTTAGATAAACATATCAAAACCTATTTATTATTAACTTCTAAGAATGGCTACCATTTTTGTAGGAAATTCCAGCTGCTTCCAAAATGTGCCCCATGTTGTCTAAGGCTTTCTTTGCTTCAGCTTCAACTCCTCCAGGAACTAGAGATCCCGTCTGCGGAATCTAATCCTAGCTGACCAGAGATGTGTGTGTGTACAGTGTTTTATCAACTAGAACAGCTTGGCTATTGGTGATCAATGCAAAATTAAAATCTTCAGCTGTGAATTTATCTCGTTAGTTATTTTTACCTGTAAGGACCGATAGCGGCTGGAGCAAATGATGACTGAATCATGCACAACGTGTGTGTGTGTAGACGCGCATTGTAAATTTTCTCTGGTTTTCTGTAATCACAATTCAAAAAGTATATTGCTTATAAATCTGTAATAAGCAACATAAATAGTATTGACACCAAAACTTACAAAAGAACAAATCAAGCTGATACAGAGTGATTTTATTCTTACAAAACTTTAGAACATTACCGACTTGAACTGAAAGATTCCTAATTTATACCAACAGTCCTTGCTAGCGAAGAGCCGATAATTGGTAGAGCAGGCGAGTACTGGCCACTGAGCACTGTTGAAATCTCTACGTTTAAAATTTCACGTCGTAATTTGAATGCCATTTGTGTCATTGGTTTTAATATGTGAATAGGATGAGGAAGGCATTCGATAGAAAAAAATGCACGAGAAATTTTCAATTGTCTTTATTTATTGATATAGAAATTACTTAGTAAATAGTAACCGACTCTTTGTAAAATATTCTGTCCCAAGCGAGATTTACCAACTGGCATTGCAGCGAAAAATCCATTTCCGTACTAGACTACATATTATCGCGCCAGATATGAAAAAAAAGTTGAATCGTGTCAGATATATGGAAAAATAAGTAAAATAAGTATATTGAAGCGATTCTTCTCACATGATTTGCGCCAAATTATGGCATGGCCTTTGACCCCTACATAGATCGAATTTCTAGAAAAAAAGCAAATTTTTTTTTTTTTTAAATTTATTTCAGAGGCCTATCTATGTCCGCCGGACAGCATAGAAAATGAAATGCATGAAATGCCCGGTTATGAAAATAGTCGTCAAGTATAACTATTCGTTGTTTAATAAGAAGCGATGTATTAAACTGATAATAGAAAGAGATAATTATGCAATAAAATCTTAAAATGGAGGAGCTTAATGTATTGAGAAAAATTTGGAAAACGTTTTCAATATATATTACTGGGTTGGAAAAGACAATCTTGTTTAAGTTTCCATTGCCAGTTAAGTCGTGTATGGGTTTTAAACACATCGTTTTCATGGAGTTTCTGACACAGGTCACAAAAACCACGTCGAGTCATTTGTTCCAGTCCACTTTCGACCACATAGTGCTCCTTCCACCAAAAGTATTCGTTGTACAATGTGTTGTTGGCGTCTAACATTTGAGATAAGCAGCCAACTGTTTCAGTTCATACTTTCTTGCATCGATGTAAGAATACGGAGGTGCGATCTTGCTGTAGTCCGCCCCACCGTACACTACGGGTATAATATTGCGGTTGATAATGTTAAAGAATTTTTCCGTTACATAATCTTTGCAAATAGAATTTTCAAATGCAAGGTAAAATTTGTAATTAAATTCTAGCATATCAAAGCAGGTAAGGGTTGATGAAAACAATTCCTGGCGGTTGCATTTGAGTTTACCACAATCTCCGTAAATGTCGATGTTGATATATTTTTGCATTTGTTTCACATACTCTTCTCTCCGACCATCAGTTGTACAGTGTGATACCACCCAGGCTACTAATTTAAACTTATTTTTAGCTCTGTTCAATTTCTTCTGCTCAGTTGCTTGTTTCATTAAGTTAGTCATTTGCTCAGTTGACGTTGGTGCCGACTCTTTCGGCGTGATACGGCCGTATATAAAGGGGATATCCGAGTCTAACCGATAAGTCATTGTCCAGTTGTAGTAGTCATCCACAAAAAAAGAATCTACGTATTCCTCTAGTCCCACTCGGTGGCTCTTGTGTGAAGAAAACGTACCGCTGACTCGTATTGGTGGTCGCCAGAATTTGGAAGTTCATGAAGCCACATTTGATCATTGAGATTAATGACGATAGCGTCATATGAATTGAGAGGTCACCCTGAAACGTTGTTATGGGCTAACAATCATCTCGCAATCGAACAGGCATCCTTTGTTCTTTAAAAATCTCGCAGCTCCGATAATAAAACTGATGACCTCGGTTCGTTGGTGAGCTGCTCCACAATGAATCGACTTGATCGCTGTGTTGGTTAACATTAGCGAAAAGCCTCTTTTTGTCGTTCAGCCGTTGCCTGGACCAGAATTTTGTTGGATTTGTAACAAAACATGACGAACATTGTTGAATACGACAAAAAAATAGTTGTTGTTTGTCACAGAAAATACTTGACATCTTGTTAATAAAAAGGGTCGCATCACAGTATTCTCGACAATTTGAAAGTTTTTACGACCTCTGCCGGAAATCATCTGTTGAATAATTTTTAATTTCATAATTACTGAAAAGGGAAAGTGCGTAGGTGTTCATTTTTTAGACATACTTCAGTAAAACAGCAGCTAATTTAATTGTTACGGTAAAACAGGAACAGCATTTAAATGACTAAGAACTTCGTTCTCACTTCTACAAATAACATGGGGTGCATGACTCTTTGCCTCTTAAACGAAGTGCATGGAATATATTGTAATAATATCAGGGAACCGTATAGTACCATCAACACCACTTGATAAATTCGAGTTTTCACAGAACTTCGCCTTGACTGGGTTGCCTCCACCGATTGACTGCCTACAGTACACTGAGCCGTTTTTTAAAAACTTGGTTTGATTTACGGAAAGAGCTCTATCGTTTCCGCCACTAAGAAGTCTGGCGGTTTATGCAACACAATTTCAGAAAAAAACCATTATGCTAGACGGCAAGTTGAGAAGAATCATCTTAAAAAAGTTTTAAAGCGAGAAGGTTAAAATTGAACAAAGAATTTAAAATATAGATTCAAGAAAAGTGTTGGCAAAGAGTATCGATAGTTGACGAAAGTATCAATACTTACGAGACTTCTTGTATCACGAACCCCTTAAAGCGGTGCTTATTTTTAAAGGTGGAATAAATAGAAAGTGATGGCTAATGCCACTCCGGTCTTAGGTCAATTTTCTCCACAGGCTAAATTTGTTCGGGGGGGGGGGGGTGGGAGGGCGTGGCCATCTTTTAATTTAAAATTCTGCGACAGAAAACGCACAAAAGTACAAAAAATTCTGAGATTCAACCCCTTTCCGACCATTTGTTGTACATTTTTTTTAGGTTTACAAGGGCAATCGCTACGTAATAATCCAAAACATGCGCGACACCAATATACCGACAATTAGAATTTTTAATAGGTCATAAACGTACACTTTCACGAGCACGCGTTTTGCTACATTTCAGGGTACCCTGGATAACGTATATATACAATCGTAAGTAAATGACATGTGCGTTTTTAAGTCCTCCGTTCACGTCAAGGTGATTTAATCTCGGTTAAACAAAAAATAATTTACGCAAAATACACAAGTTCTACACAATAGTAACATACAGTATTTAGCATCAGTGCATTGTGTTATTATTTAAGCGTGTAAATAACATCACAGACATAAATATAAAATCATATTGCAATGTCTATAAGTTAAACATAACTTTAAACTTAAACTAACAATGCTCTAACTTTAGCGTAAGACAACATACAACTATTGCTTTTGTTGCCTGCTGAGCGTGAAGTCACGCCAACGGAGCACAGCTTAACATCCGGAATCGTAGCCGTGACTCGAGACTCGTGAGTAAAGAGGTTTATCAGTGTGAAATTGACCAATGAAAAATGTTCTATTTGGGTAACTTTCAACTAGAACAGCAATGCTATACATTACACATATACATTACACATGCAATTAATCTTGTATACTAGCCAGCTGGGTTCTGTGCCATGAGTTAACAAACTATGACCAGTATAAACCTAGTTTAATTGATAGTCTTGCTTCATCTCACAAGCAATTTAAGTATCAGCCTAACCCCGTATTCAAATGTAATACCTAATACCTAATAATCAGCCAAGCTAATACTCTCAAAACTAGTGTAGGCTATTATACTCTAATGACGTTAAAATATGGTAGGCTAGTGGAAGAACCATTCCCATGGTAACGCCCGAGAAGATTTTTTGGGGAACGATTCTGGAATCACCATTGGCATTCGAGAAAAATTCGAGGTTCGTACCTCAAAAAATCTCCTAGGAAGTAGCGATGATACCGATAGCGATCTGTGGCCCAGATTGTATCGACGATACCGATTCGATACTGATTTTTTTGGTAGCGACGCTACCGATACCGCGATATTTTTTATTTTTAGTTTGCCGCGTGTAAGGGAAGGCTTCATAAGCTTTCAAAATGTTCATCAGTTATTAAGGTGCGAGTTGTTAGGGTAAAGACACGGCCACTTAATGAAAATAGTCTCTAAGAGTCACTCGAAGACAGGCTATTGTTAAGAGAAATAAACCACTCAAGTATTACGGGTATAAGAAAATAAGATGGAAAGAGGGTCAGTTATCTTTCTCTCCATGTAACGACTAAGATCAAGTAAAAAAGGATTGTTTTACGATTGTTAACGGGGTTTCAATAAGGAAAAAAGCCGACAGAGTCAACAGCCCGAGAAAATTTTTGGGGATACGATTCTGGAATCGTCTTTGCTATTCGAAAAATTTGGGAGTCGTACCTCAAAAAATCTTTTAGGACTCAACAAACGTGCCTAGCTTTTCCGTTACAACTACCGTCTAGTAACTTAGGCCTACAAGGCAAGTTTCTCAAAAAATACTGAGATATTTTCGGTAATTGGCGGTAAAACAAAGGCGTTTGGAGAAGTACCATACAAGTATGCGGTATCGCTATCGGGAGTATCGATCGATACTCCCGATACGGTCTCCGATGACGAATTTTGAAAAGTAGCGCCGATATCACTTCGCTACCGGAAGTAGGATCGCCGCTACAGCCGCTACCGATCGTCCGCTCCGACCTTAACAAGCCTGAGTCCTTTACACAGTTATGCCTTGAAAAATATCATCAGCCGATATATTCTATAGTGGCGCAGGCAGCAACAGAAAAATTTGACATAACCTTCTTTTGGCTGGTCACGAAGCTAGAAAAAACATTATTCTGATCCAGTTGTACCAGGCGAGGAAGGATGATAAAGTCTTTTTTAAAAAAACTGAAAAAAAACTTTGCTCACTGTTTAAACTTACCGATGAACACAGAATTTGAGTGTGCTTGTGATCCCCTTGGTGTCTAATTAAATTGTTGGTGTTATAAGTATAACAACGAACAGTGGTTCTTTAACGAGGCAATGCAAAGATATGACGAATGTCATGAATGTCAAGTTTATTCTTTTGAACCTTATTCAATGAAATTATAGGATCATGATCAATAAGGGACCAGTAATCATTTTTTTGGCAATAAGAACCCAACCGCTCGCTTTCAATCCACAATCACCACGATCATATATTTAAAAACCGTTGCATGACGAAAATTTGAATGGTGCAATATTTACATTATATGAATACATTAGAACATATATTAGGCTACAATACGCGTATTACAAGGCTATGAAATGAGCTCGATCAACGACCCCACTTACGTCACTTTAGCTCAACTCGCTCAGCTGTTCTCGTATTGAAAGATTAAGATGGCCTTGCTCACGAACATGGCCAGTAGAAGAGAAGACTTCGTGGTGCACTGATGCCACTTTGCCGTTGGATGTGTGAGTTTGATACCAGCAGATATTCGTGTATAAAAATACATAGGGGACCTTGAGGCTACCGCATAGAATGTTCAGTTGCACCAAAAGATACCTAAGATTAATGCAACAATCTACTTTTCTTTCTCTTTTGTGAATGTGTACGTAATGGTGTGGCACAACAACTTCTGTACGACCGAATCGGAAAGTCATAAGAATAAGGTGAAAAGTTAAATGACCAACCTATTGGTAGTATTAAGTCAAATAAAGGCGGTAAGGACGATCGAATCAAGTCGATATTGTTGTGGAATTCCCCTCATCGCTCTGAAACACTTATCTTTGGTGCGGGCAGAAAAGTTTTTCAACAGCACGGGTGTGAATTTTCAAATTGTGAATTGGTAATAAGCCGACGTCCATTATTCCATAACTTTGCAGTTGATTCGTACGACGCAATCGTTTTCAATATTATCGATGATTATTGGACGGCCAAACTGCCTAAACTCTCACAAAAGGAAAAAAATCAACGCTATATTTTTTACCCAAGAGTCTCCATCGGCTCTAAAGAACTATGACGATGTTGTATATAAAGCGAAATTCAATTGGACTATGACATACCGGAAAAATTCAGACGTCCAACTTTTGTATGGTCGAATCACATCCAAATCTTCTAGGGAAGAACTGTGGCCTGAAAACACCAAAGCTTTATTAGTGTCTACTCGTCAGAGAAATTTTACAGCAAACAAAACTAAATTGGTTGCTTGGATGGTTTCGAAATGTGTAACGCGCAGTCGTCGAGAAGATTACGTCAAAGAATTGAGAAAACATTTGCAAGTCGACATCTACGGCAAGTGCGGAAAACTAAGCTGCAGCCAACACGACTTGGTCTTTTCTCACCCGAAATGCTATGACATGCTGGAGTACAACTACAAATTCTACCTTTCTTTTGAGAACTCGATATGCGAAGATTATGTAACGGAAAAATTCTTTAACATTATAAGTCGCAATATCGTTCCAGTAGTATTTGGTGGAGCGAACTACAGCCAGATCGCACCTCCGCATTCTTACATTGATGCAAGAAAATACGAACCGAATCAATTGGCTGCTTATCTAAAAATCTTAGACGCCAACGATACTTTGTACAACGAATACTTTTGGTGGAAAGAATACTATACGGTTGAAGCAGGAGTTGGACAAATGGCTCGGCGTGGCTTTTGTGATTTATGCAAGAAACTACATCAAGACCAGCATTATAAGTCGTACAGTGGGCGAACACTAGTTTCACAGTGGACTACTCGCCTGGGATGTCCACAACAAATACGTGGATTGTTCAACTAAAAGAAATAATTCGAGACTAGAAATTCATATGTTTATTAGTCAGTACTCAAATATTTGTTGAATAAAACTAGTACGTAAAAAGCCGCATTCGCACTAAAAAACGCACTAGAAAAATGGTTCGGCTTTTTTTTCGGTCCGAATTTTTTTTTGACTAAACCCCCAAAAAAAGATTGCAGCTCAAATTTGTGTTTGAAACTTTGAACCACTGTATACCGATGTCTTATTCAAGGTTGAGATTGAAGGTTTAAGTAATACTTGTAGCACCTACATCGTCTCCGCTCAGAGCACCACCATCTCAATTCGTTCGCACACAGAATTGACATCGATGCAGATCCCAGCTGCCGACTTGGATGCGAAGCTATCGAAAGTCAGCCTTTCACGCTATCATTGCCTTATCAGTTCGAACCACCCGCCCGGGAGATCCTGTAGTAACCGCCGAAAATTCAGTACATCATCATCCTCTCATCTCTTTTTTTACCCCACTTGTCCAAATCCTGCCGGTGCGAAAGGTTCCCTCTACGTGAGGGTCCAGATTTCTGCTTCAACCTGGCACCGCCGGCTTTGTTGCAGAAGCACCTAAACATCTAAGAAGAAGAAGAAGAAGTAATACTTGTAGCAGCTTGTAGTACTGGCATCACCTAAATAAACTTTTTCATTTCCAATATCAAAGTCTAATTAAACATCTTTCACGCTGTACAATTATTTTCAAAAAATATTATGTTACGACCGTTACGACTTAAGTTTTGCGTGCTGTTGTGCCAGAAGTGGTTTTGCTTTAAGGTAGGCAATTTAAAGAATCGCTGCAGATTGCGCATAAGTGCATTTCACTCATTCAGATCTCTATAAATGATGACACGACTTAAAAAGTTAAGGGCAACAAGGGTTCTTGGATAGGTTTTTTCATGCAGTGACGTGCGGTTCGCTACGGTTAAGTGAATTTACCATTATCGGCACGTTGCTTATTTACGTCACTATTACCACCACGCTCAAGGTTTCGTTATATGAAAAGAATCTTTCTGAGTTGGTTTTATCTAAAGTCAGGAAAATCATTGAAGATTAAAGTGCATCGTCATTCTTCTATTAAAACGAAAGGGGTTAGGGGGCACGTTGCTTATGACAATACAACGGTGTGGTCATTCAACAGATGACCGCTTCAGTGGTTTTGTCATCCTATATTTCCAGCCCTTGGACGGCCTGCGTAAGTGCGCGCGCTTCAATCACTGTTGGATAAGCAAAAAAGTTGTTGCTCCTTTTAAACATAAATGCATATAACCAAGCTAGCACGTGATAACGTGGACGTGTTTTTTGGCCGAAAGTCGCATCTTAAAGACGTCTTTAAACTTTAAAGATACAATTTGTCTTAAAGTATGTTAAGAGATACCTTTAATAAGACGAAAAAGTGATATCTGTACTTTACAGGTAAGAATCTATTTGTTGTAATCGATCAATAAATTTTAAAAATCAACAAAAATATCAATGCACATTTTGTGTATAACCTGATAGAAGCAGTACAGATTCTTTAGCTTAATTGTCCGCCATCACGCTAGTGCCACATCAGAGGAACCAGTGAAGCGGATCTTTGAATGCTGTAACCATCTAACCATGACTTAAAGCAATTGCATTTTCTCATGCTAGACTGAACTACAAAAATTACAAAAATATTAGGGAATGAATGGAACATGAAAAGTTCTATTTGAAAAGTGTAAAGGTTGGGCTAGCGTCTTTCTCTTTTTGAAAGCACTTGACCTCGATTACTTGTCAACCGATATCGAACCTTCCGATTACCCTTGTTCACCCTATTTGACCTACTTTTAATATTGTTCTAGAAGTAAAAGAAGCATCTTCAACAGACTACAAAAGCTGGTGCAAACCTGAACTCTATAGCTCAGTAGTAAAGAGCTCGTCGGGTGTTGGTAATCTGCATGACAACTCTGCATGACTGCATGACGGTAATCTGCATGGATTGCCGCATGAATCGGAAAAAATCGAAAAGCATTCATGCAGATTACCCCCCGAAAATTAAAACGAAAAATACGTAAGTAAAAACTTGAAATTAATAAAAGAAACGGGAAAATTGAATATTTGTGTTGGGGAAAGGATAAACAACATAAAGCACATTGAGATTATCTTTAACTTGTTATTTTCCATACTTTTTGTCTTTTCGATTGCTTCTTTTTGTTTGATGTTTTGGGAAAAGGTTTTATATCTAAGTCTCGTAAACATTCTTTTTAAAATTTTCCTTCATTTGCGCTTCTTTCACCAGGACAATAGTTGGAGGGTCTGTTACTAACAACTCTTTCAGCGGCTTATTCAGCGGCCTTTTTGCCTTTGACTTTTGGTAGCCATATCTTGTCCGTAGGACACTCACGTCACAATTGATTTAAAGAGCTTAGAGCTCCTCTCATTCTCTAAGTTTAACAAAGGGATCGGCGCGCTTATGACGTAACAATTGATTGGTTTTAATATTGGTCATCTTCATTAATGTTATCGGCAACGTAGGCAACGTAATTTTGAAAGTCAACGTAGCGTGTTCCAATCGCGCGCGTTCTAATTTGCGACATTTTTATTTGGTGTCATGCCTCATGCGGAAGTAGTCATGCAGTTTATCATGCCCTTAGGCGCGCATGACAGCTCAGTTCATGCAGGGAATTCATGCAGATATGCAAGAACCGAACCCTCGCTACAATCTACAACCAAATTTTGAAAATGTAGCATGGCGAAAAAACTATCGACTATCTAAAGATGGACGTTGAATTCGCTGAATGGCACATCCTCCCCCAGATTATTAAATCAGGAATGATATGGATAAAGTGCGCCAGCTGGCTGTCGAGTTTCATTTTTCTCCCAACGATTCGATCGAGTTATAGCAGGAGCGAGTTGGAATTCTTAAAACAATAGAAAACTTCGGTCTGGTTCGATTCAGTTCTAGATATAATCCCTGGTTTTACGGATCGGGCAGACCAGATCGAGGCTTATCAACGGATTAAATGCTGCGCAGAAGACACAAAATCATGGATGCTCGAGAACAAGTTGAAGTTGAATGAGGACAAGAGCGATGCACTTTTGGTTTCATCTTCGCATCCGTCGAAGAAGCCTCTTACTCTTTCACTTTCTATTGGTGATGAGAAGATCGTGCCTGCGGATTCCGTCCGGAATCTGGGGATGTCTCTCGACTCACATCTAACCCTGGAACTTCATGTCAAGAAGGTGTGTAGATTGGCTAGTTATCAGCTGCATCGGATCAGTCGCGTGAGAAAATGTTTTGATGATGCTACCTGTGCAATTTTGGTTTCTTCGCTTGTGTTCCCTTATTTGGACTATGGCAATTCGCTATTCTTTTTTTTTTGGAACTTTGTTACGGTACCACCATGAAGGACTTCTGTCACTTCAAGGATTACGGGTATCCATTCTAATGAGGAACCCTTTACGCACCGAGCGAGAGAATTTGTAAGGCAGGGAAATGCTGGAGAGCAGCAGCGAAGTTATTTGGGTACGTATGCATGGGAACAATGCATACGCAGGATCATGGGTATAGTCAGAGGCGAACCCAAGACCTCGACTGTGGTAGCCGGCGCCCTAGCTCACATGGCTATACCTCCCCATTCGCTATTCTATGGTCTCCCTGAGAATCTGCTTGATCGTCTGCAACGAATTCAGAAATCAGCAGTCAGACTGGTTATGCGGACTAGTCGGTATGAGTCAGTTACTCCACACCTCAAAGCACTTCATTGGCTACCAGTTCCCTATCGAATTGAATTTAAAATAGCTGCTCTTACTTATCGCTGTGTATATGGTCTTGCTCCCTCCTATCTTACTGAACTTGTTACCCCTTATGTTCCGAGCCGGGAGCTCAGAAGTGCTGATTCCTGTACTTTGGCCTTCCCTAAAACGAAGCAAGATCGGTATGGTAGGAGAAGTTTTTCTTATGCTGCCCCAAAAGTGTGGAACTCATTGCCCTTTTATTTGAGAACGTCCCCCACTTTTAACAAATTTTGTTCTGACTTAAAAACTCATCTATTTCGCCTTGCATTTCCTGCAAACTGATGGCCTGCCTTCGATGTAATCCCAGCGCCTTTGATCACGTCTGTGAAAAGGGCGCTATATAAATCAAATAGATTATTATTATTATTATTTATATCTTGTTTCCAGCAAAACGACAGATTTATTTATTGTGGATTTGAAATCACATGGTTTAACGACAAGTTGCGGCGACGAAAAAGCTTTCACGCTGTTGATTGGACATTGCGTAGATGGAAAATTCTTTGACTTGTCCATTGCTGATCACATTCAACAGGTGTAAATCAAACCAGTTCATACTAAATTACTCAGAGCTTGCAATATATTATTACATTATTACAACTGCCGAGCGTTTTTCTTAAGCGTTACTCGTTAATTTTTTCCAGATTTTTTAAAAACTGGAGTGAATTTATCTTACTTCGATCGTTAATTGCGGTCAATGCACTAAGTGGAGTTGAAGTAATTTGTCATGAATTTCGCATATTAATATATGACGTTACTAATTTTGTGTAACTTAGGTCTTTTATTCCACCCCTGATTCCGTCCAAAGCTCTTCTGGAGTGATTTACGCCAAAAACGCAATACCTTATATATAAAATGTAATAATTTATGTTTCGCTAAATAGTTTGAGAAGTAGTGTTACTATTTAAAAAATAGACTCTACTCTGGTCAGAGATACTCTGGTAATCTCTTCACTCCTCCCTCGTTAGAACACCAGCAGCTTCCTGCTTTCTCTTTTTCCTCTAACGCTTACTTTCTATTTCCAGGCACTGTAGGCTATTCCTCGACTTGTTTAATTTCTTTTTAACCTCACAGACAGTCTTGCATTCAGTGCGCAATGCCCCGTCAAAATTTGAGCCATCCAAGGCGTTAGTTCAAGGGTTACACTGACTCCGGCAGACGATACGTTTGGGAAGAATTTTCTCGTTAAGACACCAGTAGCAGATTTCTCCCAGTTCTCAGACCATTTGGCATCTGTGTACCGTCGGATGTATCTATTTTAGCCATGGCCGCAGTTAGAAAACATATAGTTCTATCTATGGTAGAATATATATAGTTCTGCGAATTTCAAAAAGTGCCGAAACGGAAACATTGGGGGCCGAAACGGTAGTTTTAAAAAACTGCCGGAAACCGTCTATGCGATCCTTTTGCATTTCAAAGGGGACCACCACTATTTAAAAAAAAGGTCTGATGAAGAATTTCGCAATCGTGGAGAAACGTAAATAATGGTATGTGCCCATATCGGCACGCCGTATCGACACCCGCCGTATCGACAATTTTTTCCGTTTCGGCCCGGATGAATTCCGTTTCGGCATTAGATTTTGTAGATTTTTCTGGTAAATTTTTTACTGCCCGTTTCGGCCCTCACTGCAGCAAAAAAAGTGAGCTAGTCATATGAAGATTACAAAATCCTTCTCACGTCAACGGTTTTAAGGGAAACAATTCGATTAATTAACTGATGTAGGGTCGCTTGTCTTATTAGCAAAGTTAGCGAATGATACCCTGGTTCTATCAGGTCCGACCATGGTTCTTTCAATTCCTCGGTGATTTGTTCAAGGTGTCATATAAATCCCATGCCTCGGTAGCGCAGTAGGCAGCGCGTAGGTCTCATAAAATTACAAGAGCTATCCTAAGGTCGTGAGTTCGAATCTCACCCGGGGCAAAATTTTCCTTTATTTTGCATGAAATTTATAATTGGGTGTTGCAATGATATAACATAGAACAATCGGCAATGTTTAAATAATAGCGAATAATTTATTCAATTTAAAGGTAAACCTGTGTGATGTCTATATAAAATTGTATTGGATAACTACATATATATATATATAGAACTACGTGTCATATGGAGCTACGAATAATTTACAAATAAAACGGAAAAAACTTCGCGCACACAACTCTGAAGAGCAGTTGGACTCCTGCTGATCTTTGCTTCCGATAAACCACTAGGCTAGGTTTTGATGTTATCGGTATTTTATCATCAGTGCTGTTTGCTTAAATGTTTTGATGCTGTTTGCTCCACGACTCTAGCAGACTACGCACTGGTTCACACTTCACATGTTCTAGCGTTTGTTATTTGTTTACATTTGCTAGAACCTTACCGACCCTGACCCTGGTCCAGTCGTTGTTTCCATTTATCCCATGCAAACAAAAGACGTGTGATTTTCGTATCGCCGTGGGCTCGGCCTAGAACTAGGAACTTAAACTGGACCTGGCTTTAGACTTGATGTAGACTTAGCCAATAGCCAGAGTCTTCGGATTCCAATACCAGCTACCAGGCCTAGACGACGACATTCGACCGCATTCGACAGTTGAGTTTTTGAATTTGGGATCTTAAACTTACGTAAGTGACCGCAAAAAACTCTGAAGAGAGTTAAAATATACTAGATGTGTATCATTTTACTTCATCAAGTACTTACCTGGTGCTTACATTTACATCAATATAACTCTTAGTTATTTATCTATTTCAGAAAAAGGTTACCATAATAATTATTCATTGGAATTCATGGCCAGTTTTGATCTCTTTCTGTAGTGCCTTAAGTGACAGTGCAGTAATTCAACTTAATTGGGTTTTTTAAATTGAGTTTTTTTTTCTAATTTTCACTTCTGATTCCAGAATTAATATGGGTATCATCATTCTAATGGGGCTGGTTAGTTTCTTTTTACAAGTTCACAATGCTGCTAGTGTGCAGTTTGTGATTAAAGCTCCAGCAATCAATCAACTTGAAAATGAAAATAATGCCCAAACCATCAATACTAAACCCATATGGTCCCCAACCAAAATGATGTTACCTGCTGTTATCAACACATGGGCATTTTCAAATGCCACTCTAAAAGGTAATAAAAATACAATATCATGTGAAAGAAAAAAAACTAACAGAAAAACAAACATTTGAATTACTATTTGGAAATGTTAGCATGGGAAGCACTAACAAAGAATGGAGAATCTGCTCTAGATGCTATTGAAAGGGGCTGTACTGTTTGTGAGAATGAACAATGTGATGGCACTGTTGGATATGGTGGAAGCCCGGATGAAAATGGAGAAACAACCTTAGATGCCATGATAATGGATGGGTATGAAACAGTTTGTGTGCCCTCATTTTTATTCTGGTGATTTTGTTTCATTAAGTTTTTTTGTGTATAGACCTACTCACAGATCTGGAGCCGTTGCTAGTCTAAGAAGGATAAAAAATGCTATAGGTGTTGCAAGGAAAGTTATGGAACATACTGGGCACACACTACTTGGTACATTTATTATTATTATTATAATTTAGATTTGGATTTGGTTCTTTTATAACTTAGTTAATTTTAATAACAACAATAGTTGGCGAATCAGCTACTCAGTTTGCCATTCAAATGGGTTTTCCTGAAGAAAACTTGACAACTAATGAATCAAATGAAATTTGGGATGAGTGGAAGAGTAAACATTGCCAGCCTAATTTTTGGATGGTAAACGATACATATAATATTGTATTGATGCGTTTTGAACTAGCGTATCATTCATTTATTGATTGAGATAGAATGTGCGACCAAACCCAGAAAATAGTTGTGGACCATATACCCCCGATACATCACAATCAGAAGCAAAAAGAAATTATGGTACATACTTTTAACTATTAACTTGATAATTAGTTATAAACCGTATATGCCCCTAGGACCAAAAATTATTGGACATGACACAATTGGAATGGTGGCTATTGACGAAGAAGGAAACTTAGCAAGTGGAACTTCAACCAACGGCGCTAGACATAAAATTCCAGGCCGTGTTGGTGACGCACCGATTACAGGATCAGGATCATATGTTGACCAGCATGTCGGAGGGGCAGCTGCTACCGGTGACGGTGACGTCTTGATGAGATTTTTACCTAGTTTTGCAACAGTTGAATATATGCGCAGTGGTATGACTCCCAGCACTGCGGCAGCGTATTCGCTAAAAGGGATCGCAGACTATTATCCGCAATTCAACGGGGCAATTGTCGCAATGAAGGCGAATGGCGAGTTTGGTGCCGCCTGCCACGGCTTCCAAAATTTTACTTATTCTGTTGTTAATTCCGATTTAAAGAATCCTCAAGTTTTTTCGATCGATTGCACAATACCCGAATATTCTTCCGAAAAGACGGAAGCTGTATGATCGTATGCGTTAACTTACATAAATAAGTTACTCTGAATAAAAAATCTATCTTCAACTATCAGATTTTATTTCATCATAAGCTGTTATTCGTGTTTCAAACCAGCTTTTTCCATTTTATTTACATAATTCACTGTGGTTATCTAAAAATAAACATACGTGCAATTAGCATTAACGGTTAAAAAAAACGATGACATTAACGGGACTAGATTTATACATTGAAACTGACTGATTGAAAGAAGCGAGATCGAAACGGCGATGCCGAAAAATGACAAAAGAAAAAAAGCGGCGACGAATGATAAAATAGAAATGCTTAGACAGCGCCACCTATTGTGGACCTTTTTTATTTTGACATCTAAATACATAGCAAACCCAGAGAGGCGTCTGCTAAAACTAAACTGCTGATGTGTGTTATTTCTCGTTATAATTGATCCTCCGTGTCCGGAATAATTCATCAAAGTTCTACTACAGTTTACAGGATTACTTTTGTAAACACCGCTGCTGTTTGTTTTTGCCCGTCTGAGACGGTGTTTTGTTGATGTCGGTGGAACTTTTTACATCGTCTTTGTCGCACCTCTTCCACTACCGTCCGTTTCTCGTTGCACGCATCGTCACGGCCATGCTCAACAAGTTTAAAAACGCATTCTTCTCCGTGGTGAATAATTTGGACACGATATCACCTGACAAGAACAATGATGTGGGTCCCAATGGCGAACCTAAGATGCCTCTTAAATTTCCCTACAGCAGACCTCATTTTCTCCAACTCAATGGTGAAGACGAAATTCAAGTGGCAGGAGATCATGCGATCAGACCCATTATTGTCCCAAGAGACATTACCAAAATACCTTGGAATTCTGGATATGCAGAGTTAGTTGATATAATTTGAAACATATATATGGAAACCTGGACGAGGGTTTACAAAAATAATTTGGAATAATTTTTTGTCTCAGGGCTGTCAATGCAGGGAAATCTTTAAGAAATGAAGATCAAGCCAGAATTCATGTTGGATATCTGGAAAGAAGGCCTTCTGAGAATGGTCATTTTGCTGAAGCTGCAGAATTCCATACTCCTCCCTCAACACCAGAGAAAGATTCCACTACACAGAGACCACCAAGGCAAAGGATACCTTATGTTTATTTTGCTCTTTTTGATGGGCATGCAGGAACTGGTGCTGCAATTTCTGCATCCAACGAACTTCATTGCATTATTCACGTAAAAAAAACAGTTTCGTTATTCGGAATCTAAAAAAAAAAGACAGGTTTAAAAACTTGTGCAATTTTTTGTTCGTTCAGGATAAATTGATGGATGTGATTCATCACTTGTTACCCCCTGCAGAGACTAATGAGCCTATTATCCAAAACGGGCGCAATCAAGTCTTATGGTTTCCAGAACGGGAAATAAGTGTGGAAAGTTTCGTCGTTGGAGCATTAGAAGCTGCGTTTCATGAAATGGTAATTCAGCCCAATGAACCTTGTGTGATATAAAAACCATTTTTTCACTAAGCAGGCCCTTTTCCTTCATTAGGACAACTTGATCGCTGAAGACCGATTCACATATCGCGTGACGGGCGGATGTACGGTAGTAGTTTCGCTTTTCATCTGTGGCAAACTATTTGTGTCCAATGCCGGAGACTCGAGAGCCGTTCTCTGCCGTGGTCGGAAAGCTTTTCCATTATCTAACGACTTCACTCCTGAAACGGAACGTCAGAGAATCCGCAAATTGGCCGCATTGCAGCCAGAGTTACTTGGTGGTGAGTACACGGCGCTGGATTTTTCCCGGCGTCCGAATCGACGGGATATCGGTCAGCGGTTACTGTACCGCGAACCACACATGACCGGCTGGGCTTACAAGACAGTTACACCAGAAGACCTCAAGTTTCCAGTCGTATACGGAGAAGGCAAACGTAGCCGAGTCCTTGCCACCATCGGAGTAACGCGAGGCTTCGGCGACCACGATTTACGTGCCCCTAATTCCAATATCCTCATCAAGCCTTTCCTTTCGTCACAACCAGAGGTCTGTGTGTTATTAACCTTCATATTCTTTCTCCTCTATAGTGACAATCGTCTGACATAAGTAAAAAAAAAAAAAAAAAAAATTTCTTTCCGGCATTTAGGTTCGCATTGTTGACATCGAAAAGGAGGCAATTTACGAGACGGACGTGCTTGTCATGGGTACAGATGGACTATGGGACGTGACGAGTAACGAGCGTGTGGCAGAAACTGTCCAGCGAAGTCTGGAGCAGTTCCCAGCTGAGGATGCCGCTCGATACCGATATCGTTTCACTTCGGCTGCGCAGGATCTGGTAATGAGCTCTCGGGGTAAACTGAACGAGCGTAGTTGGCGAACGGCTGACGGTAAATCGGCCACTATCGACGACATTTCCGTCTTTGTCATCCCATTGGCAGCCTACAAGGAAGAATACTTACGCTGGAAATTTGAAATGGAATCTCAGAATCAACGCCAAGATAATCTGGCGGCGTCAAATGTATCGACTGCTACCGAATCTGTTGACACCTCGACCGATATTAACATCTATCCGGGTCGTGTGACCGAACCCCAATCCAACGGTACGACGGAAGCACTTTTGGACCAAGAGCCATCTTTCACCACAGTTAGTGTCGAAGAAGACAAAAATGCCGAGGAAAATCTTGCTATCGCCACCAGTGCAAACAGTATCGTGGGGACAGTCGTAGAACCTGTTGTCAAAAAAGAAAATGACGAAGCCGACCCAGATAACGAGTCAACTTCGTAAATTACGTAAATTAAAAAAATCTTTTCGTCTTTCTTTTTTGTTTTGTTTGTTGGTTGGTTTTTTTTCTGTTCCTGGAGCGTCGCACAAACGCCCGGACCGCGCAGTACGTTTTTCGGCCGCTAGGTGGAAATAAAAGAAGCAGATTGTTTCAAATTTGAAAGGAGAGTGGGGAAACGTGAAGTGCTTCGCCCTTATGCATCCCGTTTTCTCTTCTAAAAACGGCAAAACCAACGCTTTTCTTTTGGTAATTAATCCTATATTATCATTCCTTGTTTTTGTCCTATTTCCCACAATTGTGAAAATATGTTTGAAAAACAACAAAATAATTACATTGCGTGCTCAATAGAAAAATGTTACGTTGGGGACATAGTCGATTTAAAACTGTGGTCAATCGATGTATGGGCACTTGAAGTAAAACTATACTATTTAGCAGGGGTAGCAACCGTTGTGATGATGAGTTTTGTCAAATGCACCTAATTCCTACTGTTATACTCCAATATTAAGAAATGAAAAAAAGAATGATTGAATACAATACGATTCCGCCGCTTATAATAAAAAATCTATGCCGGTTTTCTTCCACTTTCTTATTGATATACCCGTATCGGTGGTCATTGATAAGAGCCCTTGAAAAAGCAGCGAATGACTTCTTTTTTTCTCGTTGAGAAGACTTTGGCAATCAACGAAATCATATCCGGAATGTCCTCCTCCCCTATCCGACGAGAAGAAGGAAAAAAAAAAAAAAAAATAGAAAGTTTCGATTCCAAGTTAGCCCCATCGTCGTTTTATTTTTTGGGGCAAGAGGGGGGAAAGCTATTCCTATTTCTATTGTACGTCCCGCATCAAAGAAAATGATCCGGCCGCCTAGTGTAGTGTGCGAGGGGCTCTCCTTCATCGCAAGAGGAACGCGCAGGGAGTTCCCACGTCACATCCGCACTATGTATAAGTTTCCTGAAAAGCCTTCAGAGTTTTTTTTTTTTTTTACCTTATAACGTAAAAAAAAATAGCTGGAAATCACCTCTCGATTTTTTTGAGCTTGGACGGTATGGTGAATCTACCCAAATAGGGGACGTCAAAAAAATGCGCGTCCCCCTTTTTTCTCACGTTCCATCAGATCTTTTTTTCTGGGGAAGGTATGTATAGTTTTTTGTGTCTGTCTGTTACATACTGTTGTCGTTTGATTACGCCATGCATGTTTTCTCACAGGACTCGACGGTCGTATATATAAGTTCTATCGATAGGCATAAAAAACATTCAACAATATTCGGATATGGAAGCTGTCATCAGCTAAACTTCTCCATGAGCATTCGGATATTGTAGGTTTCAATTCTCAACTGTAGGTACTTGTTTGTAAGACGACGCGGCGTCAGTTTCAGGTTGCCACCGCCGATAAAATTCAATGGGGAAAAAGCCATATAAAATTCGACTGAAGCTTACTGGATACTAAGATTTTCTTCTCTTTAGAAAACGGAAACAATAAACGAAAGTCTGAGGGAGAGAACTTGATTAATTTCCCCCTTAGTTTCAATGATAGCAGAGCCGACCCGACGATGGCGTCACGGTCCAAATATTTTGCCTCTCCGACTCGCCTTGAAAAGTTGAGAAAAACATTTTTGTTTGCACTTGAGTGACTTGATTCACGTCGGTCGTCGGTCTTTGATTGAAGGACGTAGAGGGGGAACGAAGAAAATCAAACAAACGAGGAACCCCAGAAGAAAAAAGAGGATGAAGAATCGAGTTTCTGTTTCAAATAAAAGTAAAAATTCGTTCATTAACTATTGTAAAGAAAAACATTTTGCTGACTAATGGTTGGCCTTGGAAAAAATGTTGAGAAAATGTTTTTAAAAAATAACAAAACCTCAATCTTTCTTGGTTCTCGACTTTCAATCGGATCTTGTTGTTCCGCTCTCGTAATAATGACTGGGCTAGTATTCTCCATCTTTTGATCCCTTTTCTCAGTCCACTGCAGACATACCCAAGGAACTTTTTTAGAAAAGCCAAAAGGAAAGAAATACATTGCCTGGAACTATTCGATGACATGTCCAGATCATGCGCGGCAAACCCCACAAAAAAGAGAGAGAGACTCTGGTTTTCGGGTGAAACATCCATCTCTGGATGGGATCTTATCGATCCCCATTGTTCTTACATGTTATATACTATGTACTGTGTTTGGTCTTCTATTTCGGAACGATTGTTTCCTTCATCGCGACCATCATTTATTTATTTTTTTTTTTTCCGATGAAAAAAGCCCCGCCCATGTTACAACGGCCACTCTGTGGGTATACATATAAAACGTTTGTCGCTTTTTCGACGGTTGGCTTCCGATTCGTCCTATTCTGACATGACGGAACGTCTTCGCATTCTATTGACGTCATCGTGGATGATGTACGAGATCTATTCCAACAGCACACAAATATACATGAATCATTTTGGCGTGACAAATAACAATCGAGCTAGTCTCTATATGACGCCCGCTTCTTTACAAGTCGCATTCCTCGCATTTATACTATTATAAATTTCAGTTTCCAAACCGTTATCTGATATTATGCCAGACTTTTAGGCAGCCAACTAGCTACAAAGTTAGCTATAGTCAGGTATTTATTGAAAAATCTTCGTGCCAGACGAGAAACGAAAGAAGTTTCTCAACAGTTCCTCTGAAATTCGATATTACGTAGCTTATCGGTATTTAGTAGCAGTCTCGTATCGATTTCAATAGACACTCACTGACCTTTCCTCGCTTAAAGACAAATGATGCAACGGTTTGGTCATCGTGTGATGCGGTTTGCACTTCATTTGACAAGCTTGTTAATCAGTGTGCCAGCAGATGTGTTTTTTTCTTACTTAACATGATGAATGAACAGATAGGCTGATGTACACTGAATGGAATATGTATAAAAAAAAGGGGGTTATCTCTGTTCACCCATTCTCTCTACATTCGCGCAGTAATAGTAGTAGAGAAAAAAAATCAAAGGATTTTTTCCTAGCTGCATCATTATTCCAATCTGACAATATACTCATTGATGAGGAAATCTCCTCCAGTGTGTGCGTGTGTGTACAGCAGCACGGCCTGCTCTTATACAAAAAAGAACCCCCTTGGGCTATTCATTTTTTTTTTCCTTTTTTGATCCAGTAAAAAATAAATGCTTCTCCCCTCTGTATAAGAGACTTGAGGGGTTGCGCAACAAATGCACCCTCTCGATCTTAGGGCTGATTGAAACCGCTTTTTTTCACCCTCCGCCTTTGAGATGGGCCGAGCCGGTCGCCCTATATATTCCCATGATGAATCCGACGAGGCCTTTGCTTTGCGCAGCTATAAGCCTTTTTTATCATCATAGAAGAATTTTTTCCTTCTATATGATGTCCACCATGCGCACACCACCCCCAACTTTTTCGATAGCCAGAACGATCAACCCCCTTTTGCGCATCGAATAAAAGGGGTGTGTGGGCTATAGCTGCTATATGCTGTGTGCGGCAGCTGTGGATCAAATTGTAGTGATCCACGCTGGCACTCTTCCTCGTTCTTCAAGCCCGTTTTTTTTTTTTTGGTGCTTTCTATAATACTTTTTTTTTACTCCCGGATTATATATCATAACGTTCCCTCTCGATGATGAAGGCCAACGAAAAAAAATACTATATATACATGTATATATATATATATATATTGCAGCAGCTTTACCTAGTCGTCAACGGTGTATGTCATCTGTCACTCTTTATAACATAAAGGTGTGTGTTTTGTGTATATACAAGGGCCGGCATTCACAATGAATAGCTTTTTGCACTGGCCTCCGTTATTATATAAATAAAAAAAATATAGACGAATGTTGTGTTTGAGTTTTTTTTTCCTTATTCCGAATCAGTTTAATCGGCTGGTCTGTTGTCTGCATAAAATGATGTGTGATAATAACCGGTTTATTTGTATTTTCTGTCTGAATCCGAGGTCTCTAGCTCCACATCCCGCTGACGACGTAATCGTAGGTCGTTTAATCGAGAATGAGAATCCGGAAGCTGTGCTGCGTCTGTTGGGATTTACTAACATATATGTAATCGGGACCATCTGTTGTTCAAGCGAATTACAGCTAAAGCCGCAGCAGCACTTGATGAATCAATAGAAGTGGGTTTAAACGGATGAAACCCCACACACTCGCAAAGCAAGCCGGCACTGTGGCCAGTTTCTCTGAATTCAAGCACTCTTTGTCTATCGTAGAGTTAGGACGTTAACATAGGCGTGTCTTTTAAGACAATTCTCGGCCCTATAAGAAAATACTTCTTTGTGTGCGTTTATTATACAAATGTGTAGTTATTATACAAGAAAATAAATCTCTAGCATTGGTTTCATCAAGTATAAGATATATATACATATTATAAAAGGAGCTCTATTTAAGGTATATCTATAAGATAAGTCTTTGAGGGCTGTACTTTGATATGTACTAGGCCACATCAGAACACACAGAAGCAAGGGGAGCAAGAGAGGGGGGCTGCGACCAATTAAATCGCTCCGCTCGCCATCTTGCCACCTTTTGTCATCGACTTCCTCATTGGTTGCCGTCTAGCTCCTCCCTAGCGTCGCCGGGTGGACTCTGTCCCACCCCTCGGTCAATTCCCCTTTGTCGTCCTATATACGACTGCGGATGACTACTGCGGTTTCTCTACGATAGATTGCATTAATAGTCTTTTTTTCTTCTTACGATTCTATATTTTCTATATCGCAATGTAGACCCTGAAATAAATTCTTCATTACTGATACTTTTTTTTGTGTGAAATAGTGCTGCCATCATAACCGAAAAAAATATATATCAGCTATATAAGAAGGTATTCTGTAGACTGTCGTTTGATTTTCAAATGATCGATGAATGTGTAAATAAAACATACAGATAAAATCTTACAAGACATAGAAGATAGGGGACCAAGGAAACATATATGCCGCTATAATGATGGTGTATATACGAGTACGTGTATACCCTACATTCAGTTAATAGCATAAGGTCGAGGTACCTACTACGAGGTGATGGGAAAGTGGGCGGTGACGGAGAAAAAAGGAGGAGGCGAAATCAGAGGGAGAAGGTTTGGGAGGAGTTGGTGGGTTCCGTGACCGGCGCGGCAACAGTTGCGTCTGCGATCGTGTCGTGAGCGGATGGCGGCGCCGTTAACAGCCAAAAACCCCGGCCTCATCTTCGTCGTCTTATTAGGAGTATTTTATTAAAATTTTTGTCTAAAATTGTCATTCCACCCTATACATTCAACTGAAAAAAGTCTGCTGCTGTGTAACATTATAGGCTACTAGGGTAAGTAGTCTTCTCATGTTCATTTAAAACGGAAGAATAGCTGCTTTTTATAGCGTCGGGTTTTCCTCCTTTGAAAAATATTGTTTTGACGACTTCTGTGTGCTGCTGAACTCGATTGTGCTGGAAAATACTGGAAGTGTCGTTTTGGTTATTCCTGTGAGAAATGAGGCCATTTCATCGATTTTCACGCTTGTGGCTGTCGCCGATCGTTTGTTTTAAATAGCCGGCTCTTTGTCGTTATTAGGTGCGTATAGAATAAAAGAAAGTGCCCGCCTTTATTGGATTGGATTCCATTTGACACTGTTCCTGCTGCTGTGCCGTTTCTTGTTATGAATGCCAAGTTAAAGAAAAAGAAAGGCTTCCTCTTTTTCTTTTCTCGGTCTAATTAGCTGGATTGAATGATCCGCTTTTACCAGCATTTTTCCCCCGTTAATGGAAGCTTGTTTAGTTTTTTTTTTTCTTTCTTTTTCGGTCAACGAGGCTAATTCGGTGTCGTTTGAGGTTTCCATCAAATCCTACATTTGAAGAATTTCCTTTCTCTCTCTTTTTTTTTATTATTTCCACCTAGTTAAAAAGAATTAGCTCGGTATGACGTCAATTTTTGGGTGCTATATAGCAGGACATTTAGGCCTATAGGCCTATAACTTGGAACTAATAAAAGGAGGTAATGATTTACACAGAGGCCGAATTGTGTAAAATAAAAATAATTATTCTATTGAATGAATTTTGTTTCTTTTTCGGGGGCTGTTATTCAGTGGTTAGAAGGATAGAGAGAGAGAGAAAAAAACGTGGTCGTCGCGGTTCTGAATGCAATCAACCATCCGGAAATGAGAAACAATAATTTAGAAAAAAAATTCTTTTTCTCTCTCTCTCTCTCTCTCTCTTACTCTACTCTACCCTATCCTAAATGGCTTGGCGCGCTGACCGCCGCCAGCTCTGGAGGAGACATTAATTGCCGCGTCTAGCACTTTTTTTTTTTCTCATCGTCCCTTTCTTTTTCTATCATAATCATGAAGAAAAAAAGAAGAAAAAGGATAAGAAGAACCAATTGCATTCCATGACCATTTAAAGGGGCCGAGAAGATGGTCTTTAATGAGGTGTGGAAAATGGTTATCAACGTTGTTGTTCAATCCCTCCGGATGGATTTTCGATCTAGAAAACATCAACGAGAAACCAAACTTTTTTCCGGTTTGGCATCGGTTTAATATTGGCGGCGGACGTATATTCCAATTTCCAACAGCAGCAGCAACAGCAACAGCAGTAGTTTGGGTGATTATTCTCTTATCGGCTTTTTGTGGCTTGTATAACAAAGTCAACGGCGCGGGGCACGATGCGGTTCGTTACCGGTTGTTATCGCATATCCAGCAGATTCCGGCGGTGGTGACTGCTGGCGCGGATGTTGCAGCAGCAGCACGGAGTTAACGCAATCAAGTGCCAATTCCATTACTTTAACCAATAACTGACGGCGCATCCGCTTTGGTCATTCCTGATTTTGACTTTTCCTGACTGATGCGGCGAATGTGTTGGGATTTTTACTTGCCTATTATAGGTTATTGAGAATAGCCGCCCGCTAGTCTGACTGTAGCTACAAAAACAGTTGGGTTGGACGTCCAATGACGTCAGCTCGTTAGGCGTGTTATTCAAAGTCACACATACATGCTCGTAAGACAGGTGACGCGCGCCCACTTGAAAATTTCCCGAGAACCTAATATAAAAGGATCGCACCTGTGTGTATTTAACAAATGTTACTAGCTTTCGAGTGTTAACAACTACACTTAGGCCGTAACTTGATTGTTATCCAGTGAGCATTGCAGATGTCGGAATTGCGTGTATTGATTATCTGTAATGTATCATCATGTACATGTACATCATACCGTGTCGCTATATAGACGGAGAAGCTAATGCTATGGAGGAGGGAAAACCCAACAGGCAACAAACAGCTAAGACAAAATTTGGGAGACTACGAACACATTTTTTGGCTGCTGGGGGTCGCGGCACCTCGTTTCAAATTCTATTTTTGAACTGGAGAGAACAGTTGGGGGCGGGAAAGATATTACTCTATAAGCATAGCGAGAGAACAGTGACGCAATGCTGGACCCCCGCTGATTTGTTACAATGATTCTTGATTGTAAATATGTGCGCGTCTTCTTGTTTTTGTTTAGTTTCCAGGTTGTTCGGGTATATAATTCGATCTGTAACTTTTGCCTCCTGTTTAAAACAATCTGTAATTTTACTAGAAGGTTTCGGTATATTCTGTAGATAAGTGATTGAGTTCCAAGGGTAATAAAAGTTAATTGGGCTTCAGGGAAATAAGGAAAAAAGAAAAAAAAAACCTTGCATCATGGCCGGTAAAAGCTGAAGCCCCCACGCCGAGGAGCTGAGGATCGAACCATCGCCAACAGCCCCCCGCCACCACCACACGGTTATACAACAGGTGTCGATGGTGTCAAGTTACGCCCCTCCTTCCTTCCTTCCTCCTCCTCCTCTTTTCTTCAACATATTTCGACTGAAATGAAAAAAAAGAAGGCCGAAAAACAAAAAAAGGGAAGAATGGCTATAATTTTTCATGGCGCAATGCTATGCGCTGTCCTCCTCCCATTGTGTGTCCAGCAGTCATCGTGTTTTGTCCGTCAACTTCTGGCGCGTCAAGGAAGTACACATTACTCACTGGCTTAAGCAACACTAAGACACATAAGCCGCCTATGCGTCAGAGAATAACCGATCAGGTTCCGAAACCCGATCAAGTTTTTTTTAGAGTCAGAACTTTTCCATTGGGCGTGGCTGGATTTTCAATAGAAAAGATGAAAAAAGGACAATACAATCTTTTGGAAAGGAATACAAGTTAGGTTCTAGATATAATATTTTTCACGCGTGAGATGACGTCAGTTCCAACCCCCGCAGAGTTTTCCCAACTATTACTGAAGCCGAGTTTTTTTCGCGCCCCCTGACCTTTTCTCGACATGGCCCTCATTTGTTGGCCTTCTCCTTTTCTTCTTCTTGTAGTTATTTGTAAAGATTTCTTTCGTTTCTTATACACCCCGAAGTGTTGTCTACTTAGTGTAGAGGCGCAACATCTATTCAAAAACAGCTAGCTTGCTAGCACCAGCCGTATTCAAAATGGTGAGGCCAAACAGGATGAATAGGGATAGGGACTAGCTGCTGGCTGGCGGCCATTCCTCTCTCTTACTCCATCACCGAACTAAGAAGAAGAAGAAGAAGAAGCGACATTTTTCTGTCTGGTCACGATGTTTTCCTTCACACACAGAGTGAAAAGAAGCCTCTGTGTGTTGGCTGTGCCCTTGATGACGAGATGCTTTTTCCTCTTTTGCTGTTGCTGCTGTTGAGGCCTCGTTTTCTTTTATATACAAGCGGCAGGCACAGCTGTGCTGTTGGCCCGGCACTTGACCGTTTTCTAAAAGACGCTCGGGAAAAAGAAGGAAAGAAAGAAAATATAAAGAATTGGACCCCTCTGCAACCTCCCTCGTTTCTCTCTTGATGCTAAGAAATCAAATATTAGACAGCACTTATTATCTATGAAAATAGTGCCGACTCATTTCCAGCAGCTTTCTATACACAAAAGCTCAACACCAAAATCTTTTTCTTAGTCCAATCCAATAGGCTTTATTTATTATTGCCATATTCTTTTATATTATAGTTCTTAGTTTTTGTTAGAACGCAGCGAACTCGGACGTCACCTGACCTGTGAAATGATTATTGGCCGAAAGTGATAAGAGATAACGACGTTATTAGCCTCGTCAAAGTTAAGACTGTCTGAAGGATGTTATCAGATGACGTTGTTGTTTTGTTTTCCTTCGTCTACGACAGATCTATAGCTCTATATAGAGGGCTAGAAATCATTATTTTAAAGTCTCAACTCTCTACGGGTGAAATATCAGGCATGATGGCCTACTGCAGAGTGAGGTGCTGCCTGGGCGTGGTCTTGTAAAATAAATCAATACTTTCGACTCCTATGTATCTCTAGCTGCTGCAGCATGTTCTACATAAAAGACTCCTCCATTTTCCGTCAGAAATCAAATTACACTAAGAAATTGCTTTCGTCGTAGTTAAGAGCCAAAGTTCCGGTCGAAATACAGGCGCATTTTGTTTTAGACGTTGTAGGTCACAGTCTAAAGATGGAAAACAGTAGCGATTCGTGATAATGACAGTTTTGGTCGCCCCAAAAAGGAAGAAAAAGACATCAAGTTTTACATTACAGTATGCGGACAAAATAGAAATTGACCTTATTGTCCTTTACAAACCAACAGAGCAGCGCTTAACGTGATAATAGGTAATGACTATTGCGTTTGGTGTGTCTGGGCCTCGTAGTGTAAAGTAATTTCTTTAGAAGGTTCTTATACAAGTAAACTGTATTAGGTATACAAGCGGAGCCGCTGAGAGCTAGCCAAAGAGAGCTATATAGCGAGAAGAGAGAAGAATAGACGCGTCACGGCTGAGTATGATCTATTGATGTGGCAGAGGGCGGACGATGGCGCGGCCATGACGCTCCTGCAGCGCCATCTTTGGTCGCTACTAAATTTTGTTTCTTTTTTCGAATGAACACAAAAAGAGAGAAGATGAAAATCCAACCACCAACGCCTCTTTTGTCTATCCAGTAGATGCCGAAATCTTGTGTTTTTTTTCTATACTAGATTCGTATCTGTGTACAAAAGAGATGCGAGATTCAGACTCGGAGTCTAAACCCTCCTGCTAGTGAAACAGCAGCGATAATGGTTTTTTCCCTTTTCTCGTCTCGTTCGCATTTAAACTTATCGATCGATGACGTCAGCAACAAATCGAAATGAAGAAGAAAGAGCAGAAAAAGAAAGTAAACGAAACTGGATCTGCTGTCGGCTCGAAAGAGATTTTCCTTCTCCAATGTTGACATAAACAGACTAGAATCAACAAACCTTTTGGGTTAAAGATTGAATTTCTGTTACTCTTAGCTATATAAATTTTGATTTGATTTCTGCTTTGTTTGTGTGTGTACTGCAGCAGCGGCAGCAAAAAAAAAATGTGTGTGCAGAGGGGGGCCCGGGGAAATATTTATATATATAACATAAAAGTTTGAATGTTTTAGCCCAAGACATACTACGTATATCGACAACTGATGATTACCAGGTACACCAACGAATTCCTCACTTCCCTCAGGTATTTTTTTCCTATATAATATAATGTGTGTACCGTGTGTGTGTATATACGAGATGTATTATGAGGGGTGGGCGGAGGAGCAAAGAGGGGGGCGGGGCCTTTTTTAGTGTAATAGAACAGCGCCGACGCGCCATCGGTCGTTATTATATACAGATTTCTCACGTGCGCTAGCTCTTTTTGTTGTGTACAGTCTAGGTGAAAAAGTATTTTATCACTAAAAAAAATTCCTTTTTTCCTAGTTGCGTCATCATCGCCAGCCGCTCAATAGTCGGTTTCGTTTGATCGATGGATCCCGTATTCCAAAGTTCTATTATATTTATATAATCTATACGCTGCCACTTTTATAGAAGCACGTGGACTGCTGGTAGAGTCTACATTTCATACATGTATATATAGATGTGTATTGTGTTGTATTCACTCGATGGATGATGGATCGTCATTAGACCGCTCCCTGCTGCCTGCCCGGGTTGGCTGCCGTTGCTGTGCTTTTTAGCTCCCGATATGTTTTTGATTGTTGCTCAGAAAGCCGTGCCGTTTCACTTTGGCTGCGTCAAAAACTGGCTTTCGAGAAATAATCAGAATCACAAAAGAGCGACGATTCAACGAACCAGCACGACGCCGTCGTCATCAGCATTCCTCGATCAATCTTATGCCCTGCTTTATGTCTGTTGTATTATTTAACGTTCTAATGGGCACTCCTAACAAGATTAATTTCGATAAACCATGTACGTCGTAATATTTTGAAGTTATTTGTACAGAGAAAAAACTAATAGACCACTATAGAGATACTGTAAATTAAAATATATATTTTAGCTTGATAATATAAGTTGCAACATAATTACAGATAAAGATATAAGTCTGGACAAATGAACTCTATAAGCACCAGTCAAACCATTTCAGAATTCATATCGGCCCTGATTGACAGTCTACAGGATACAAGATATTATCTGCCCATAGTCTATTCCAATCTCTCGCTAGTTTGTATTGCACAACGCAGCCAACGAGGTCAGACATTTCAATATCCTGGCGGACATGAACACATTTTTCTATCTAAAAGTGAATTGACGTCGAAAATGAAAATTCAAACTTCACCTCATCAACTCCTCAGAGTTCTATTATTGAGAGACGAGAGGCGTAATGAAAAATTCTCAAATGCCAAGTTTTTTCGCACAGCCGTCTCCTTGCCCCGATAGCACTTTGGTTAAATCGATCGTGAAATTGAGTTGGAAACTTGGACCGGCCCGGCAGAGATACAAATGATCGATTTAAATGCAAATTCAAAGAGCTGTACTATACTCTCGACAGCGATCGTAAAGAGGCGATGCCGCTAATGAATGCTTGGCAAATCACAGAGTAGATTGTCGATTGCCGTGTTCGTGTTGCGCTCGAATTGCTTTTTAATGATCCTCAGTTAATTTTTTGTTTTTATCTCAGTTCACATTTTTTTTGCCGATATTATATTATTATACTAACGAAGCTAGCGCGTGAGAAAGCGTGCTGAAATCGGTTAAAATAAAATAAATCGACATGTCGCCAACGGAACTGAAGATAAGGCCTCGTCTTACGCCATCTACTGGTCAACTATACAATACTATAAATTAAATTTTTATAAATATTTTTTTGTATATATACTAACGTTTCTTTAATATTTTAAATTGCAGGACGTCCGAAAACGATGTGGCGATGATTTGAGGATGTGCCAATCCTCAAATATCGAGGGGAAATCACAATTTTGGAAATAAAGGAGTAAAAGGATGACATCTGGATGGCATGAAATTGCATGAAATTCGCATCCTTGTTACTTGCTTTTCCGTTAAAGATGCAGTTTTCTTCCAGACGTTTGAGCTGCTGACACTCTTGGGTGGTGCATATGCTAAAAGACTTATCCCTGACTAGCTATGTTCATTTTGCAATGCAAGTTGCTTAACCTATGCGCCATCGTTGCATCATCGCCAACATTGCAAACCTTGGCCAACCTGATTACCTCGCTGATTACGTAGCGACGGAGACCCTGTTCTATCTGTTGTTAAAAAGTTGCCAATATACTTACGTTGGATAACTCGTTTTCTTATTTGTGTGGTGTTTGATTCCATTAGATGAATAGGTGACAGCAGTTGACAGATGTGGTTGGAATTATCGACGAATATGCACCGTAGTATTTCCTGATTCCATTTTATTTTGGTTGTGTGTATTTAATAGGATTAGGAATAAGATTAAGAATGTTCCCAATAAGCTTTTAAGTTGACAGTAATTTTTGACAGACTTGACAAAAAAAAAAGAAACGGTAGCTTGGAGACAAGTTATTATGAATAGCAAGTAGGACATGGAATAGCCACCGTACAAAACATTGCGCGACAGGTACTCTTTTTTAAGAAGGAAGAGAACGCTAGGCCAACCAGGTAATTAGATAGACGACGACGGAGGCCTCGTCAATTGCAATCGAACCGATGGATACCCACATAGCACATGCATGGACGTCTTCCCTTCGCCAAAAAGCCATCTTAAAGACAAAGACAATCTCAAGACAAAATTTGACTTAAAGGTATCTTAAAAGATGTCTTTAAGACAAAAAGTTGTCCTTGGTGCTATCAGGGTAGTTCCTAGTTCGATATTCATTTTGTAATATAAAATCTCGCACTGCTGCGCATTATGCTGTTTTCCTTAACTGCAATTGCATCCAGTGCTTAAAACGAAAGTGCAAATGAATTATTGACAGTATACGTAGGCCTAAGAGGGTGAAATAGTCTTACTGTTACAAGCTAATATTACGAAAAGGTTCCTTACACAGAGTAATTATTTTCTCTTCAACGTAAAAGTTATTTCATGACAAAATTTTGTCAGTTGTCGTTTTAAATTGTTACAGTTTCCATCAAGCAGCGGTACTCGAAAAGAAAGACACTCTTATAATTAGCAACATCCAACCCAACCCAATTTTTTTGGCCAATTCTTCCAGATCCGGATTTTTCCTAAGAAAAGCCAGTTCATTGAGTCACTGATTTTTTTTTCCAGCTATGTCATTTCCCTTAATTAACAATAAAACCAATAAAACACAACCAGCTCTGCGCATTCTGTAACGCAGAAGCATTCTTTACTGTGATCGAAGAATAAAAAACATGAAGAAAGGGGAAATAAGGGTCTTGCTTCCTTTTTTTTAATAAAACAAAACAGAACATTTTCTATTTAAACCGGGAAAAATGGGCAAAATTTTCTGAAGCTCTAACCAAGGGTTTAACGGTGAAATATATCATTTGTGTTGTTCAGTTTCCAGCTATTCGGAAACTAATTAAGTGATTATGCTACATTCATTTGTCTAGTTTTGCAATTACAAGCAAAAAAGGCCTTTGTATTCTGTGGAAGTTGAACCGCGTTGAACCGAGAATTTTTTAAAAATGGTGACTTATTGAGTAACTGCCTAACTGGGAACTATACGCTACTGTAGTACATGTAAAATAAGTACTCGTACTTTTTTCCCTAAGCGTCTAGATCTTAAAATTCCTACTCTTAAATAAATTATTTTCAAATCATGGTACACAACCTACCAAAATGAATAATAAAGATATGGAAGTATAAGTATTCCATAAGTATACTGCATAATTTTGGTTTCACGAAATCAGTCCCCAGTCCCCCATGTTGTAGCTAGAGAACGAATGAAAAGAAATATAATGTAAATCATCACAACTTGATGATCATTGAAGAAAACGCATAGTCACCAGCCTGATTCGATGTTGTTGACCAATATAGAATAAAAAGAAATTGAAAAGGCGCTACTGGGAAGTCAAGTATTCAAGGTGTGGTATTGCTATTGATAAAGTTTTTCTTTGAAAATTTGACCTGAAAGCATTGTAAAGGCACCTGATTTGTTATGGTTCCACAATTCGTGTTCAATGAATGAAAATGAAAAGCATCGCCCCCTCAACTTATTTTCTTTTCTTTCTTTTTTTTTTTCTCCACTCCACTCACCTTTGCGCATTCAGAATATTTCCGAGAACTATCAATAGATGGCAAAGTTAACCTCCTGTGAACTGTGAAGTGCCTTTGAATTAAAAGAAAAAACACCATTAGTCCGTATGATTCAAGTTAACATAGCGCTTCGTTTCCTCTGATAATTTGTACAATTAAAAGAGCCATCCTTCGATCCTAATCGTTTTATTCTATGCAGTGTGAACTCATTAGTATATTCTGGATAACGGCTGCTACCTCTAAAAGGTAGCGCCCTAGCATCGTGAATGTTAACAAATAATAATTGTTTGTATTATGCCATACCAGTCGAATCACGTAACTAAGGTCTAGGGGTACGTATACGGTAGTATATTATTAGTGTCTAGGTGTAGCCTATACTTATGCATTTGACCTTCGCATTTACTTTGTTTCTATACGGGGACACAATTTAGCGTGATAGACCGTCACAATAACAATTGGGGTGTCTTTTGATACCCTTCAAGAGTAAACTAGAATTAGCCTACTGTGATTTAACAACAAAATCATCCAAGTAAATAAGTGATGATGAAGTCTAATTAATGTTGATTCTATCACATTTGTACAATGTCATTGTTGTAACAATATAGGCCTATACGTTCAAGATTGTTTCCCGTCTTTCGCGTTTGTTGTTTGTCTGCCATTATGTTCGCACAATTTGCTATTACAAATCATTGCATTTTGAGAAGTCACTGAACTTTCGTGGAGGCGGTTAATGGTGGGTCGTGTGGCCATTCGTAGTTTCGTACGATGTCTGCAATCATATCCCGTTCCGAATTTTTATATAGTCATGATTGATTGCTGAGATGCGCATTCACTTGCTGTCGACTTGAGGAGAAGGTTACACTTGAGGTTCGTTGCCTCATCACTAAACTGTTGCAACGGGAGTCAGATGAGACTGCTAACATATTAAACCTGGCAGAGATGTCTTCTCTGAATAATTCTATAGGGAGTTGCGTATACCTACGTAAGGAAATGAATAGACCGTCAGGGAAAGGTCAAAAATTCGTCAGTATAACCACAGTTTATACAAAACCAAGATTATATATTGTAAAACCACAGTTGGGTAAGTTGGGTTTGCGGATGTTTGTTTAAAAATTGTCATCCGCCGTGTGCTAGAAGAGGCTTCTGTAGCTTTGTTCCATAAATTTTTTAAAGGCTTTTCCTTTTTTGTTTTTTTCCAATTATCTTTCAAGTTTGTCTGTCTGTAGTCAGGGAGAAGGATAAGAGGAGGACGTTTCCATCCATGCTGTTTTTTTGTCCCAATTTTTTCGTTTTTTATTTTTTTTAGCAGACGAACTAAAAAATAAATTGGCCAAAAATCTTTCTAGTGAGAGATTTGTCTGTCGGTTGTAGTCACCCCTCCTCCTGAAGTACGTTCTCCTCTTATCCTTCTCCGTGCTGTAGTCTTGTAGTCTATCACAAAAATTCGTCTGCTAGATGTGTAAATGACGGAATTCCACGATGTAATGTAATGTTGTGATAGTTAGTAAGGAATCGTCCCAATTTTAGCAATTTTAAACCAACCAGAAAATCAAAACATCGGGCCTGGTGCGATATCCGGGCCAAAATGCTAATGACGTTGTTCAACATAGAAGGTATCGGAGAAGAAGTTATTTTCAGTGTTTTGGCCATTTCAATCGCCTTAATTCTTCTGGGATATTACATCATGACAAGGTTTGTTTCATTAAACTACTTCCTTTATTTTATTTATGAAATATATTGAATTTTGATTTTGCTTCCCAGGACTGAAAGACGGGAACAAACTGTGCATCCTGAAGAGGTGGCAAATGTAAATTTACTTCGAGAGTCAATGAGTGGTAAAATGATTTTTCTGACCCATAAAATGTTAAACTTATGCTAATTGTGAGATTTTGACTTCAAGTCCAACCAAGAAGAAGATATGGCCAGCAGAACCAATGTCCTGTATGCCTAAATGACATAGAGTATGAGGTTGAAACCAACTGTGGCCACATATTCTGCTGTGAGTGTTAGAAGCCTTATCTTGAGTCAGAGTATGATGAAAAAGTCATTTCATTTTCAGGTAGGTGCTGGCTTGCTTACAGAGCCCATGGAAATTTCTTGGGGGCAGTCCGTTGCCCTGTTTGTAGACAGCAGGTGAATATAGTAGTAGTTCTAGATGCCAGATGTGATGCTGTTGATTTACAGTATATCCTTTCATTCTAGGTTACAATCCTTTTTCAGTGTTTCAGTGAAAGTGAATTGAACCCTACAAGTGGTTCAGATGCGCAGCCGGAACTCGCAACATTCATTCGCGAGATCAACAGCTACAACCGTCGATTCAGTGGAGAGCCAAGACCTGTGAGAGACTTTTCCGTCTTTTTCATTTGAAAACTGTCTTCTTGTCAGAAATCTAAACAGATGATTGTTATATATTTTTAAAGTTTCTAGAGACCGTGCGGGATTTGCCTATTCTGTTCCGTCACCTATTGAATGAAGTCTTTTCAGAGGGTGGCTTTCTTTACCTGTATCGCCTCCGGGTCAGCCTTCTCATCCTGGTTGGCGTGGTTTACCTGCTTTCGCCTTTAGATATTATTCCGGAAGCCGCTTTTGGCATCCTTGGCCTTATAGATGATATTTTGGTCATCCTTGTCGTCTGCGTCTTCATCACTAATGTTTACCGTAACTACATAGCAGATGGAGGAAATATTTTCGGAAGTCACAATCAACAACCTGCTCCTGCATCGTCCAACTCAAATTAACTAAGAAGTGCTGCTTATTATACTTGTTGAAAACTACATTTTTTTTTCTTATTAAACAATAATTGTCCTGTATGTTGTATTGTGATACGACCGGGCGACTCGTTCGAGCCCAGAGTATCAACTGTCCAGTGCGTGTGTGTTTTGCGCGCTGTTTTCATCCAAGAGAAGGAATTTGTATTTATAGAAAAATACCGACACTCGAAATAGACATGAAAGGAAATGCAGCAACAGCGGCTGTAGCAGCAGCTCAATAAGGTGGGGAAGTTACAATTGGTTTACTATGTATAATCCGTTTTTTTTTTAAACACACGAAAAATTAGAGGGGCGGGAATTTTCGGGGGAGTAAACAGTTGAGGGACGACTGGGTGGAGTGGCAGGCGGAAAAACAGAAGTTCTTTTTATGTTGTGAAATCCATTATTTGAAGTATTTTTCTATGAAATTTTTCTTTGTCGTTTTTGAGGTACCTTTGTTGGTAACTCGCGGTTATCTCATGAAGGGGAAACACAACCATGTCAAAGAGTTATAATATAAGAGAAATTGACACACACCAACAAAAATTTTGCAGGATTTTTAGGATTTGTCCTTGTTTTTTTTTATACTAGATTTTTAACACAACATATAATCTAGAAAAATCCATCTAGAAAAAGAGGCACTTTGCAAAACCTTCACGACAGACGCCCTTTTCGGAAAAGAATATATAAATAAAAAATCAGTGGTACAGTTATTATATATTCAAGAAGGAAGAGGCTGATGAAGTGATGATCCTTGAATGAAAGGATGGATGACATAAAGATTGTCAATTCTGACACTCTTATGTTTTGTAAAATAACTTCACTCGGCTGGATCACTGAAACATCAATTAATATATGTGGATATGCACACATGAAAACCCAGTTTTTTTAAATAGATATACAGACACATACAGGCGGGAAGAACCCAGATAAATTTTACCAGGAGTTCCAAATATATAATCCTGCTTGATCCTTGTCGGTGGATCATCAATTGTTTATGTCTATTGAAAAAAGAAAAAAAAAAGGTTTATAAACGGTTTTTTTTCCTAGTGGCCGGCTGGAGAACGCCGATGGTTGCCAGGCAATGGGGAGGAAGACGACTGTTGCCCTCGAGGGCTAGCCATAGCTCCGCCTATTTTATTACAACAACAAGAAAAATTGATGGATACGTCGTGACTGAAACTAGTACTACCTGAAAATATTATTACCAAATTGCCCGTTGTACTCGGTTGAATCCATGCGGAGGATGTAGGGAATGACCGAGTCAATGTGGACGGTGCCGATCAACGCAGCGAAGAAGAGTTCTTCCATCAAACCAGGTTGGAGAGAACGTAGTGGCGGAAGTCGTAAAAGCAAGCGAGGGAACCTGTCTTCAGCTTCTTCATTCCACGTTTGCGTTACATACGTCCGTAATTCTTTTACGGCCTTGTCTTGAAAACGCTCAACTTGGCGACCAGTCGATCCCGCGTGATCTGTAGGGTGAGAAGAAGAAGATGAAGATTGAAGAAATAGGGTCCACTTCATGTTTGATTAATCGCTTACCTGGACTAAAGAGTGCGATAGCTTTCAAGTAAGCATATTCATGTTCGTCAACTTGTAGTTTGGACATGGTGTTGACGTAATCTTGCAGCTGCAGAACGTGCTCCGTCACCTAGACAAACAATGGGATAGAGAAAAGACGCACGGTCGTTAATTCTTGTACTCGTCTTGACGGTGAAAAAGTAGCAGCAGCTAGCAGGTACCAATTTGACTCGCTGCGCCGAGACTTTGTCCTGAGCGACGGATGCTTGCAGGTGGGTGATGATGGCCGTCAGAATGGCCGGTAGGGACATGATGTGAGAGCACTGCGCCATGCCGAGGGCAAAGAGTTCGGACCAGCAACCTCGGACGAGTTCGATTTGAGTGTCGGACGAGAGCAGCTGGAAGGCGCCGATAGATCGGGCCCAGTGTACCGAAAGGAATAGGAGCCGCGAGGCACTCTCGCAGATGTAGTGAGCATTGAGGAAGACGGGCATAGGTGACGGCGTCGTCAGCTGGAACGACACGTTACCATCTGACAGGAGGGGACCTTCCAACTCATAGAGACCATCGTCTTCGTAATCGGCGCCCGTGCTCGACGTGTCTCCGCCGTTCATATTCTATGTAAAGGAGAAACAGGGACAATAATAATATAATTAGAATCTGTTTTTAGCAACGAAGGACAGACAAAATTTACGACAGATGTTTGATGTTGAATGGGTGTTGTCCACGACAGCCACCCATTCACAGGACAGACACAAGTGGATGGAATGAAAACCACTCTTTGTTGTTTCTCACAAAAAGAGAAATGACTGGATTGCACTAAACAGGTTTTTACAGCCTCTAATGTTCTTCCTTTTTTTCAAGGGTATTAAGGACTATCGTATGAGAATAAAGAGATGGGTCTGTGTAACGATCCACATGAATTAAATATCCACGAGATCATCATCAATCTGGGCACTCTCTAATTGGGATCGGTAACAGTGAGAAATGACTTGCTTTTTTCTACTAGAACTGGTGAAGTGATGTCGAGAGACCGAGAGTGCTAAACAATTTACGATTGTTATTATTTCAACGTGGTTAAACTAAGTGCAGACGAATTGCCTGAAGGGACATAATGATTATACAACGTTGTTTTGTTTCATACTTTAGCCATAGTGTCAAAGGCTTTAGAGATAAGGTTTTCCTTGGCCAAGTGAAGTGCATTGGCGACGGCGGCTTCGTCGTTGGTGGTCGAAGCGGAATCTTCATCGTCAGAATCCTCTTCTTCCTCCATTTTCACACTTTGCCCTTGGTGGTGGTGATGGTGAGCAGCTGCACGATCACGTCCATCAGGTCTGTCAGCTGGTGACGATCCTCGGTGGTTCAACGAGTTGCCACTGACGGCCCCAAAGGCCTCTGCTGAACGCATGCCGGCCAACGACGTCACCACGCTGGCCAGCGTGCTGAGATCCGCGTTCCAGCCAAAGGCTACATGGTCGATACAATCACGATAAGGATTTGATCAGTCTGTCCGTCACTGGAGGCTGATTGATTTCTGATTGGAAAATGCCTACTGCAGCTACAACAACGACGACGTCTACTCACGTTTTAGGATACCTGGCGATGAAACGTTCTGTCCGGAGGCTGAGAGGGCGGCACTGGCCGCCGATGAGAGATCGCCGCGCAGGAGAAAGTTTGCCGACGTCAACAATTGAGACGATGGTGACTCGGATTTCTTGTCGCCGGCTGGCTTCCGTTCCGATTGTACCGCTGGACGGTGAGAGTCAACACAATAGAAATTCAAACGACGAAAGAAATTATGACGCATATTAAGAATGAGGCCATTTAAACTAAAGAAGAGAATCAGACTAAAAGAATGGACAATTATTTACAATCGCTGCGCATGCCCATCGAGAGGCATTTTTGAAGACGGCAGTACTGGCACCGATTGCGGTGGTGTTTGGTGACTTCGCAGTCTTTTCCGCCACGACACGTGTAGCCCAGCTGTTTGCGGATAGATCGTTTAAAGAAACCTTTACAGCCCTCGCAGCTAATTGCTCCGTAATGGCGCCCTACATTATTACAAGCAAGCAAGAGAATCGTCGTTAAGTTCATTTTAAATATTCAAATGTGCCAATGAAATGTGTTAGATACAGACCTGAGGCTCTGTCACCGCAGACGACGCAGTACTCGACGGAGAGGGCCATGGCTCCGCGCGGCGTCTTGTCCCCCGCGACGAGACTGATCGCCGAAGTGGACGAGTCCATCCTCATCGGCATCCAGCAAAACTTTGAGTAGATTTCGTTGCGCTTCTTCTGAGAGGTTGTTTCAATTGTCGGTTTTCAGCGTCAATGGCAGGCAAATCGAAAACGGTTCACGCACCAATCATCTAGAAAACAGTTGAGAGAAAACGTTGTTGAGTAACGAAGAAAAAGAAGACAAAAAAAAAGAGGCCGATAAAAGTTCAACCGGAAATTCACAAGTTTTTGAGGACGGAAAAGGACGCGCTAGGGGGGGATGCGGTCACGCCGGACAACACAATAAACAACACACAAAAATCCCACCAAAAAATTGAGACCGACCTCATCATAAAAAATAATAATAAAGGCTCTCTGCAGCGCCGAGTAGAGAGAAAAGAGAAGGAGCTGGTGTGTCCAGTGTGGAACAAGGACGAATGGGGAAACGGACGCGGCTCACCTTGACACCCCAATGGCCACAGAACCCAAAAAAAAGGAGAAAAAAAAGTTCCTTTCAATATTTTAGTCGGTGAGAATAAGAACTGGGCAACGGAGCGAGACTGAACCACCACCACTACCACCACCCCCTTCTTTTTCCTCAATTTCAAGAAGAGAGCGCGACACCTGTTGCTTGCGGCACACGCACATACACCAAACACACTGAAAATTCTGTTTAAGCGGTCACGAACTCCTGTAGTAGTAGTAGTAGCCTTATTTTATCTCCATCAAACTTGTCGAATTACCTGTAATTTCAACTAGACAATTTTTTTTTTGGTGTATCTTGAACACTTTGGACGGTAGAGAGAACGAGAGACTACAAGGGAGCGCACCGAAGAAGAAGTCGAGAAGGAGAAGAAAAAAAAAAAACCGAAGCGGGGGCCGGTTCGAGTGGACGAGAGACGGATCAGAGTGGACCGTCTTGACGGCGACCTGGTCAGCGACTGTTGTGTTTTTTTCTCCCGCCTGTGAACCGCACACTCTCTCTCGTGTGGTGCTGGCTCACGGCGGTGGTGGTGGAGGTGGTACACGGTAGGATAGCCATGCCACCTGGCTCTCTCCCGTGTCTTCTCAGCCGCGGCCGACAGTACGCTGACCTGTTGCTGGAACGTGAACCCGTCACATGTGGTGTGTTCCAGCAGACCATGCGGAACCCGTAAAAACAGATGATTCCGCCTACCTCCTTCTCCTCCTCGTCCTACAGCTCTCTAGAAAGTCGGGTTGATTGCATCTTTTGATACTCTCCAACTAAAGCCGCTTCGCTTGCGCATCTTTTGCGCTGACTCACCCCAGGGCCAACAGAAGCTCCTCTGTCATTCTCTTTTCAACGAAAATTTTTCTCACATTGACGCCATGCCAGATGCCACCACCACCACCACAATCACCGACGATACAACAAAAGACATGACCTGCTAGGAATGTCTTCTACAACCTTGTTGTTGACCTTTTATTTACATTTTTTGATACCAAAGACGACGATTAAGCCGAAATGGTAGTGGTGGTAGTAGTAGTAGTAGTAGCAGTGTGTAGTAGACAATTCGAGAGTAGTAGCTAGTAGCGTGTCGTTCCCATCGGAAACGGGCGAGGAATCCAACCGACAGATGGCGCGCACCTGTTTAAAACACACACACACATACTCATGCTCTTCGTCTTCTTCTTCTCAAAAAATCGTAAATAAGAAGTAGAGAGAGAAATGGAAGAAAAAAAAAAAAAAGGGCCGAGGGTTCAAGTTCCGCACGGCCGGGCACCTGTTCATCCAATCAAAGAGAAATGAATTTTTTTTTCTTCTTCTTAGGGCTTGTGTATGTAATGACGAGGTTGGCCAGAGGTTTCAAGCGACTGGTCATCCCACCTGAGAAATGGATTATACCTTGAGCTGCTCACGGCTCCGTGACGCCGGTCTAGAAATAGACGACGTCGTCGGCCGGCCAGAGAGAAGAAGGTTCAAGGACCAACTGGACGGTTGGGAAAAAAAGGAACCCACGAAAAATGAGGAGAAAAGCTACTGGGCCGGAACTTGGAGGCTATGACCATCGGCGATGGTTTTTTCTCTCTTCAGGTGGAAGAAGAAGAAGAATAAAATAGATGGAAGGAAGGAAGAAAAAAAAAGAAAGCTCACGGTTCGATAGGGTTGACAGCCCACTAGACATCCCTCCTAAATCCGTTCAAACAAAGTTCGGGTCACGACTGTGTGTCTACACAACGAACTCTCTCGGCAACGGCGATGACCGAGCAAGTTTTTCCTTTTTCTCTCTCTCTCTCTCTCTTTTTGTAAATGTCACTGGTTAAAATGGCGTCCGTCACGGCTGTGCCTACTTCTTGCTACTTCTTTGGGGTCGAAACGGGTTTGCGCTACATTTTTCTATGCTGCTGCTCCCGCTTCTGCCTGTGCCTTTAGCTTCTGCGCTGAAAGTTATCATAAAATACCGTCATATATCGGGACTGCCGACATCACTTGGGCGTGAATTGTACCCGCGAGAGAGCAGCCGACCGTGATTTTCTCAACAACCTTCTTCTTGTTGTTGCCATAGGAACAGACGACAGATGTGGCCTACGATGATTGTTATTATTATGATTTTTTTTCCTCCTTCTGCTGCTGCTGCTCCTGCCGTGTGTTTTTTTTATCGACTTGTGTATATATTTTTTCGGGTTGAAAAAAAAAAAAACGACAGCAGTTGGAGAAGAGGGCCATCGTTTATGTCGGGCCGTTTCGGAGGCTTCTTATTACCTTATTTTCAGCAAATGAAAAGAGATCCGGGCTGAGATTCTGTCGTTTTCAAATAACCCGCTCGTCAATCAAACACCTGTGAGCGCGCGCGCGCTTAACCGCGGAACACTGCCTGCCAGCCTGACGGACGCATTTAAGAAACATTTTGTTTCAAACGTCTATCCGTCCGTGTGTTGATCCCATTTCCACACACAAACTAAATGCCCAGTAGCTATGGATAGAAAAAGATGAACACTGGCGGTGCGTGATGACAAGTCACTAACGTCGAGTCACGAAAACATTTCGAGAAACGGAACAACAGCAACAACAACAAGAAAACTTTTTTTTTCGAAAGTTTAAAAGATTTGACATTGTTGATGAATTAGATAAAGAAAAGTCGTCGAGTAAATATGTAAATGTGTCGTGCGGGATTTCCCCGATGACGACGCCATCTATCACATGAGAAATCAACTTGTTTGGGCGTAGAACGATAAAAAGGTTTGGCCGGTTATCGTTTTGTTTCAACCCCACAAAAAAGGTCTGCATGATAAGCTGATATCTGTGTCAACGAGTGTGTGATGAGCCACAGGCTTTTGCTAAATAATCTACTACCCAAGGATTTCTAGTTTTTGTGTCTGATGGTGGAAAAAAGTTAAAGAGCCTGCTGCCATCACCTGACGAATGAAATGAAAATCCTTGACCGAGTGACCAAAAACACGAAATTTTTTACCAGCATTCTTGACATTCGTTGGTCATAAAAGCTCCTCTGGTCCGAATGTTATACTCTTCCCACGGGTACAAACAGTAGTAGTAGTGGGGGAAACTTGAACATTATATGAGTTTTTGGGGCAATGAAATCTAACTTGTGGATTGGGCCAAACTAGGTCATCCGAGAGGGTTTTTTCAGGTCGGCTTCCAACATACAACCGCAACCGGTTTTCGGGATTTTAAAAAAAAAAACCCCCAAAAAAAACCCACCTGACTCGTATTATTATAGTAGTGAAGGCGTACTCTGTCACTGTCTGGAATCGATCTTTTGTTCTTTCTCTCACAGGAGATCGCCAAACCCTTGGAAGAATTTTTGATGACATCAAACAGGTCAGACCGGTTCAATATCTCTCTCAGCGGTCATATAACCAATTCAAAATGGTCAGACGAGAGAGGGAGAGAGAGAGAAGTGAAAGGCAAGTGGAGGTCACGAAGCATCTTATATGCCAAATAGACCTTTTAACCAAGAAATTTCCTCGGTCCCTTTTATAACTACTACAACGAGGCACCTGGAGCTAAGAATTAACGATCGAAAAATGTCTCATTAAAACGAAGAAGACGCTGCCGAAAAAGAAGAAAAAACAGCATCTGTCATCGTTTGATAATGACATTCTTTCCTCTTCATCCCCAACTTTTCATCGTCCCCTGTCATTGTCGTTCCATTCGTAACTCCACCCCTTTCACTGTCGATCGATGACCCGGGTTCAACCATCCCGAAACACAAAAAAAAACTTTGTGTGTGATACACAAAAGAGACTGACACGAGGCTGCTTCTGCTAGATCTTGTTTGCGTGCAGCGACCTCTTGAATGTGCCCGTCACACCTGAAAATCTTCTGAAAAGGTTGGCCGAGGGTCACCGACCGGTCACGCAGCATTAAATCTCGTTCGGGTCCCACCGATAATATGTGTGATGGTGGTGGTGGTGGTAGTGGTGGTATGATTGTTTTTTATGACCGAGTACAAGAGGCCGTTATTTTCTTTCTCTTCTTGACCATCTGCTGCTGCTGCTGCTGCTGTCGTATTTGCTCATCTGGCGTGCGGGACTGAAAGGTCACGAACCTCTCGCGACCTCCGCGGAACCCGGATGAAGCCACAATGCCCCCGGTCGATAACGCCCGTGCTGAATTATTCCGTCGTGGCGCTCGAGGGATTCATCTTTTTTCATTATATTCCCGATAGTAGTAGTCGGAGAGAAATCTTTTCCCGCATCACCCGCATCCATCATCCATTCCCTCCCCGAACACGAAAAGAAAGGAAGAAAAAAAAAACACTTTTGAATTTCATTAAAAATATATATAAGAGAAACCGAACGTCCATTCCAGATCATCTATTTCCGGTGGTAAATAAGAAATTCTCGTCTCTAGATCTTTTGAAACCGTCATTTCCTTAGTCGTTGTGAAAAGAGAGGGGTAGCAGTAAAAACCGGCTTCAGCACAAACAACTCCCCTCCCCCCCCCTTCCTCTCTTGCTGCTACCGACAAAATTCCCCCCACCCCTCGACAAACAACAAGGTTACGGGTTCGTATTATATAGCAAGTTATATTCACAACATTTTCTAGTCTAGGGAGAAAAAGGTCAAAGAGACGAGAGAGAAAATCGACCCCTACGTCTTGAAAGAGAGAAAAACATCTCCCTATTTCAACGCTACTACTACACAGCCAATACTAACTCGACCTTCTTCTTATTTTCCCCCTACGACCTTCTCGGCCCCCGGTTTATTCTCGTCATGTGCTAAGAGAGAGGGAGGGGGACAAGAAATAGAATAAACAGGCCAGGCCGCTAGATGGCTACCCAAAACGTGACAGTGTGGACTCGCTCTGTTTTTCTGGCAAACTAATGCCACTTAACAATCGTTTCTTTTTGATTCGGTTGCCAAATTAAGATGTTTCAACTCACCTAATTGATAACCGATTTTTAGAATGTAATTCCGTGGAATTGTAGTCGATAGAAAACTTTAAATCCTTGACACACTGAGAGAGAGACTCGTACTCGCAGGCACACAGGCACACACACACACTCACACACACACACACACGTAGGGCGGAGCTGAACTGCAATAGACCCACTCGCAGTCACGACCTGTCCCGCACTCCGACCCTTGGCTTTGTAACAGTGCCAAGCGCCCTCTCTTTTCTCCCTTTGCGTCTTATTTTTATCCGACCTTCCCTCAGTCCCCTCTTTTCCGAAGGGGGAGAGGTCCACAATATCTCTACTTGTACAGTAGAGAGAAAGAAAAAGAGAGAGAGAGAGAGAAGGAGAGAGAGAGAAAAGAGAGCTGTGCACAATAATATACCTGGCTACAGCTTCCAAGGTAACAGCCAGGCGTAACCTAACCTAAGCCCCCTCCCATTCTACACCAACCCCCAACCAACCCCACCGCAACCTATCGATCCACCCGGGTCCACACAAACAAATCGATACTCGGACCTTTTTCCATTTCGTTACGTTCAAAGGCCCTTAAAAACTCGTCGGCGTCCGAGGGCGATATTTGGACGCATTCCACCGATCCTCCATCCGCTGAATCGGATTTCTGTTTGACGTAATGCCGTCGATCAAATGTTTCCGTTCAGAAACACAACACAACCAAGAGAGGGAGAAATCGTCGGCTGGCGGCGCTGCTGGACGCTCCAGCAAGTAAGACGAGGATCATGACCGTTGCCCTTCCTGTCTTACGTTATGTTTATTGTTTCGCATTTTTTTAAACATTGAGCGACGACGATCAGGTAAACTGTACGTATTGCCCCTTCAATATGTTGAACCTTTGTCCCTTTTCAGCCTATCGCCATGCTCGTTTCCAAGGTGACCGAGTGCCCTGACCAATCTTTACCTTTGACCTTCATATTAAATGAAACCATTCGAACCGTCGCTAGTAGAGCGTTTTTGTTTCTAACCCGATCGGTCCCCAACAGAACAGAAAAACGTATGTCGTATAGCTCAACCTTTTCTTCTTTCTAGGTCAGCGCCATGGCAAATTGGCAGCGGCTTTCACTTTCGCTTGCCCGTTTGTTTTCAACCTCGTTCCGGCCTTGGAAGGAAAACGCGCGTGTCTATCATCAAGAGACTTGACCACTTTTCCTCACATCAATAATCAAAACAATAACAGAGACACAGAGTAGAATAAAGAAGAAGAAACTTCAAATACCTTTTCCAAGTCCGGGTTTGTCTGGATCTGTTCTAACACAAGCAGAAGTGGAATAATATACACTTTTAGAACTAACTGCACAAACACTTTGAGTACACACAATATGAACTATGTGAACGCTATATCACGCACCAATGATCCAACACACTGCCGCACGCAGCCGAGACTCGCTCGCTACTAGCATGAACTCAATGAACTCCCGAGCTCGACCACATGACCTCGTCCACCATGCGCCAGCTCCTTTTTCTCTTTCCTAGGTGGCAGCACATTCCGAAACAAACTTGGCTCCACCTAATCGTCGATATCACAACATGAATCTTGAATCTAGCTTCATCGCCTCCCACTCTAGTATACAATTCGACTTGGTTTGGCGCGCGTCCATGAAATGACTGACAAGATAATCAATTTCAGTCCCGGGCCGTCAAAGTTACCTGAAGATGTAATTATAGATTTTAATTTCTCTTATTTTTTTGCTGTTGTGTTAATAACGATACGCGTTGTTATTTCTCTCTATAGGTCCTGTTGCAAGTCCAGAGAGAGTTACTAGATTATCATGGAACGGGCGTTGGTGTCATGGAGATGAGCCATCGTTCGCCAGAGTTTATGAAAATTGTTACTGACGCCCAGGATGAAATCCGCCGCCTATTGTATAATATTGAGTTTCATTGAGAAATCATCATGGTTTTTTTTTAAACTATAGTTCATTTTTTCTCCAATAATATTTTACTCCTCCAGAAATATTCCACCTGACTACAAAATTCTCTTCATGGCGGGGGGAGGAACTGGTCAATTTTCTGCTGTTCCCCTGAATCTCATGTCTCCAAAAGGTAAAGCTGTCTACCTGAATACAGGGACTTGGTCCTCAAAAGCAGCTAAGGAGGCTTCCAAATATGGAAATGTGGAAGAAATCAAGCCTGATCTCAAGTCCTCATCTAAAGAAATTCAGCTGGACCTGGATGAAGATGTATCCTACTTTTATTATTGTGCTAATGAAACAGTAAGTGGAGTAGAACTTAACTATATTCCTGAGACCCATGGAGTTCCATTGGTTGCTGACATGTCCTCCAATATTCTCACCAAAGACATTGATATTTCCAAGGTTAGTTTGCAAACATTTAGTGTGCAAGGAGAAAGTCATTTTCATGTTTGACGTTTTATTTCTCTTATTTCTAGTTTGCTCTCGTATTTGCCGGGGCTCAGAAAAATATCGGTCCAGCTGGTGTGACTTTAGTGATTGTCCGTAGTGATCTCTTGGGAAAACCATCTGCTCTCTGCCCGACTGTTTTCAATTATTCTGTGATGGCCAACGAAAACTCACTGCACAATACGCCTCCATGTTTTTGGTAAACTTTTCTATATCGTTCTATTATAACTAGAATAATTTAGAAGTAAATATTTTTTATATCTCTAGTCTCTACGTTATGGGACTAGTCTTTAAATGGATCTCGGAACAAGGTGGAGTGAAAAGTATGGAGCAACGTTCAACTGCCAAAAGTCGAATGGTCTACGAAATTATAGATCAATCAAATGGCTTCTACAGCTGCCCGGTTCCCGCTTCCATTCGTAGTCGCGTCAACATTCCATTTCGCATAAAAAACGGCGATGAAGATCTCGAAAAACAATTTATAGATGAAGCGAAAAAGAATCATATGATTCAACTGAAAGGACATCGATCTGTTGGCGGAATACGCGCATCCCTTTACAACGCCGTAACCGTCGATGAAGTCGCCTCACTTGTTGCCTTTATGAAAGATTTTATGAAATCAAAATAGCAACAGTTGCCTCTGAAGAAAATATTAGAAATGTTTTGTACGGTTTATATTTTAAATTCGGGTGTTACGGGCTTAGTAGAAACTTTATATGGGCTCCTTCTAATCAAAATATACATGTGGCAATAAAAAATGTTTTCGTTTGAGTAATTTGTATACTTTTTTTTACTTTACTTTAGGAGATCAGATATTTTAAACACATTTACTTCGCGTGATTCTTATGTAGGTTCTCGAGCGCTATGTATGGGTTCTACTGCTCTATAGCATAGCAGGATTTAAGGAGTATCGCTTTTGGCGCCACCGCTAAAACTGTTGACTGTTGAGTCGTCTGAATATTTCGATGAACGAAAACGATGGCACCTTTCGTAGCACGTGGAAATCTAATTGCTCTCGCCTCAGAAGATTCAATATTGACTGTTGATGCAACGTAAGTTCTTGTAAACCCTTTTAACGCTTAGGACGAATATGTAATTTACTTTATTTCATACCATTACCATCAGGACTGGGGTTTCAAGACATATTTCCATTCCACCCTTACAAAAAGACACTGGAAAGCCGGATAACAAACCATCCGAAAAATCTCAGTTCGTAACTCGTAAACTTTCGGAAATTTTTTATTTTCAACAATATCTTTTATCATTCAGGAATACTAACTCGAAGACTATTCACATCTGAATGTGGGAACTTGCCTGGCACTGTCTTCATGTGCCTCATTTCTGGCTGTGTGCACATCAGACAAAAATTTGACAGTATGGGAGCTATCAAGTATGGAAATTGTGAAGCAGTGGAAAACACCTAGGAAAATATCATCTCTCACATTTAACTTTGATAGCAGTCAACTGTATGTGGCAGGTGCTAGTTCCTCATCTAATACTTTCTCATTTACAAAATTTAGCTCATCAGTTCCATCATTTATCTAGATAAGGCTGGGGACTGCTATTCTTATTTGTTACCAGATGCTGAGGAAGGAAAATTATTGCTTGGGCATCTATCCATGTTACTGGATGTGGTAATAATTGTATATATACTTACTTGATTGCATTGTATGAAATACCTATCTTGTTCTTACATTTTATTTGTTAGGTCATTTCAGATGACAACAAATTTGTCATCACCAGTGAAAGGGATGAGAAAATTAGAGTCTCTTGTCTACCCAATGCTTACAATATCCATGCCTTTTGCCTAGGACATACTGAGTTTGTAACATCTTTAGTGTTGCTAAAACCAAATATTCTACTCTCAGGCTCTGGTGTAGGTATTAAATTTTCCAAGCCCATTGCTTCATGGAGTAAAAATCTTGAAAATAGGATGGTACACTCAGGATTTGGGATTACTCTAATGGTAGGATGTTGCATGTGGAAAATCTAAAGCAAACTACAGATGAAGAAATGGAGAAGGCAGTAAGATCTGTGGTAGTGCACAAGGCCACAGATAACATGTTTGTTGCGGCTGTTCTACTGGATAGGTAATTATCTATAATTTTTGTTTGTCGACTCTTTCGTATTAATTCCGAGTAATGCAGAGTTAAGGATGTACTCGTTTTCAAAATAACGGATGAAAAAATGACATTTCAGCGCCAAACGCTTCCTTTCACATCCCAGCCGTTACAAGTTGCATTTACTGAAGACGGGAGTCTGTACGTTCTGACGGATAGTGCTTCGAACCCTATTGAATTTTTTGTCAAAGATAGTTCGTTTCAATATGCACTAGGCGAATCTGCAATTGTTAGCGCTGTGTTGGCAAACTCGAGCTATACAAAGATTATTCAAAGTAAATTCATGTCTAATTTAGCTCTTAACTATTCATTTAAAACCCCTTTTTTCGTGCTAGATTGTGTTCGCTCATGTGATGGGGATTTAAAACCATTGTTCAAGCGCTGGTTCGACAATGTGCAGTTGTACCGTGAAAAAAAATTGGAACAGCAAAACAAGATTCAAGCTGCAACGAACTCGGACGTTACTTCCAGTCCTAAACGATTGCGGGTTGAATGAGGTTTTCCTGCAATTTGACTAACGTGAAGAATTTCAAATTTAAATACAATTTAAAAATCAAAATACTATTTTTGTTTGTTTGTTTATTTATTTCACCAACCAACAGAGAAGATGATCATTAGGGGAACTTTTCATTTTACATTGTGGGACGTAGCCATAGATTAACGATCTCTTCTTATTTACTCTACTACAAAATTGCTCTGATGGATGACGAGCGATGTGTTTTTTTCTCGACTTGTTTTCTCCTAATAACATTTCGACTCTAGAATTTAGTCTTTCGCTTCTAGAGCAGAGGCACCGGAGATGATTTCAATCAACTCACGAGTGATGACGGCTTGACGAGTGCGGTTGAATGTCATTGTAAGTTTGTCAATCATTTCACCTTTTCCACAAAAATAAACATTGGTTTAATTATACAAAGTTTCGAACTTTCGATGGAGAATTATGTTAAATACCGGCGTTTTTGCTTGCGTTGTCCATGGCAGTCATGCGAGAAGATTGTTCAGAAGTGGCGTTCTCCTTCATGCTGAAGAACAGAAGAGACGCCAACGAAAACTCGGTGTAGGACTGAATGACATCGCTGTCCAAGGAATCGTATATTGGCAGCTTGGAAGCATTCGCTACAGCGGTCTGACTGTACAATGGCATTTCGGTGGTACGGAAAGATACAACCGTCCGGAAAGTGTTGAACAGGATCTTTCCTTTGCTGAATTCCAGACCAGAGTTGATGATGCTTTGGGCAATAAGAGCAGCATCACCAAAGACGGCTGGTTTTCGACCAACTTCAGTCACAACCATCGCGATATTCTTGCCATACAGCCTAATAATAATCAAGGGGCAAAAAGAATTAAGTTTTAATGTTTCAAACCAAGATGAATTACATTTCTTTCACCTCTGTAAGATGTTTCGAACTTTGTCACCAATAATGACTACTTTGGTGTTAGGGTTGGCGGCAATATCGGCTTTAACAATACGGCCGATTGACGAGTGAACTGCACCGCACAGACCACGATCCGACGAAACAGCAATGATGAGTTGTCCCTTTTCACCTTCCTCATCTAGTTTCATAAAGTATAAATATTTGTTTACTTTCAAAAAGGCAAAGCTATGTCATTTAGTAGAATACCTTTAACCTCTGCCTTCTTGTAAAACTCCTGTGCACCCACTCCATAAGGACGAGCAAGTTTCAATTCCCTTTCAGCTTTGGTGTACTTGGCAGCAGAGACCATTTTCATGGACTGGGTGATCTTCTGAATGTTCTTGACAGACTTCAGACGGATGGAAATCATCTTGAGTGTGGCCATCCCACGCACTTGTTGGGCACTAAAGAACATAAAAAGCAATTAGTGGGCGATTTGAACTTCAAGATCCCAAAAACACTCACAAGTATTCCAACATTCTTTGTTGGAATCTTTGGTAAAAAGATACCAGAATACCTTTGCATTTGAAGACATAAAAAATATATAGAACTGTGCGGATCACTATTTCAAACAGATAATATTAATATTATAATGGGGTGTTATGGTTTCCTTCGCATGCCGGCTGGAAACTAGGGCTTTAGAGAATTGATGGATTTCCAATTTTGCTACTCATTGTGGGGCAACCAGATGGAACCCTTCAATTCATTTAATGTGAATAACGACAAATTAGTTATAAACTAACCATTGTGGGACAAATGTTGCTGTTCGGCTGAACATCTTTTCGGCTGGTTTAGTTCGCACTCGACAAAAATGGTGGACGAGAGATCTAGTCACAGGACTGATCTCAAAACAAAGGCCAGCCAACTTCCTTCTTGACGAAGCAGAGTAATTTCAGAGGCTCATCTCAGCGCCCCTAGCGGAAAACATAAGTCCTAGTCACGCGTTCACTGAGTAATAACGCCGTTTAAGCCGTTAAATTTGAATATGTTGACGAAATAAAACGCTGTTTCATTGATCTGCATGTTAGAATGTATATAATTTAATAATTATACAAAAATTACAGGATTGTTCAACATCAAACATGCTTTTTTATAGGTGGCGTTTTGAAAGCTCTTCAAAAAGAAAGGCAGACGAAAAAAAAAGAATTCAGAATGATTCTCGGCCGTTAAAGTTGTTGAAGTCGATGCTATAAGCACCCCTGCCAACTTGCCAAAATGTAACCCGTTTTCTACGGATTGAGCATAAAAACCAGTCCGAATTCACATAAACAAAATGTATCTCTTTAATTACACAAGAAAAATTTTCTGCTCGCTCCGAGTGTGTTTTTCCATTACAAAACTTAAATTATGGTGAGGTGATGGAGGAGATGCGAGGTAAATATTGTCAACTACCGAAGTAGTTCCTGTGAAAAATTTTTTTGTTATAAAAACTGGTGTTAAAATAAAAAAATAAAGTTATACTACCTCATCGTCGCTGGTACTAGCCATATCATCACTCAAATCTAAATGAAACTCTTGATCATCATTGCCATCAGGGATATCATTCGCTGAAAGTGTAACTTCTTGATTTAGTGTCGTATAATGACAAATCACTTCTCTGCGAATAGAGATAATAAAATTAATTCGGTAAAAGGGAAATAGGAACAGTCAAATTTTATCACCGACCTGTTAGCATAACGATGTCGCCTCCAAAGGAGAAAGAGTCCAGTTAGGGTAAAACCTACAAAAATTGTAATGACAAGTATAGCCGAGGATCCCGAAAAGTGGTCGTGATGATCCGCCGGACTGATGGCATAATGAGCCAAATTCCATATAGAGGACGAATTGGTTTCATTGTTAGTATGAACGACCGGAGATGTGGAAAGGAACAATGGCTTATTGTTACCCCGGTGCTCGGTAATGTCTCTAAAGCGATATTAATAAACCAAATTGGATGCTATACCAGGCGAATGAAAAGAAAAGCAATTGACGAAGTTAAAGTAATATCAATATTTTTAATGTTTTGGATGGAAGCACTAGCCTACTAAATTTTGTTCAACAACTACCATAACGGAAGAAATTGACGCCACCTAGCGTGATGAACTACACAAGTAATGAAAATCAACTTTACCCGCCAGTTAAATTGCCTGTTCCCAACTGACTGACGTTCTTAGCATTGACAGTTGTATTCAAAGAATTCGAAATACCAAATAAAGCTAAGCCGACTTGTATGACTAGTAGAGATAACGCCATCTTGAAATGCTTGGAAAACGCTAGTCTTGCTTTCTCAAAGGTGTTCTGGCTGCGCGCGTCGATGGTCCCCAAGATCTTTACTTCATGATCGATACACCCATCGGCACTTATCCACGACCTTAGTTCTTGCAGACATTAAATATTTTTTAAAAACTTTTCGCTTTCATTTTTATTTGAATTCGCGTCAAGAAAACATCATAGGCGTAATGCGCCAAGAAAAATAGATACAAGAAACAGGTCAACTAAGTATATGATGAGTTAACCGCCTTGAAATGTCCCTAAATCCAATTCCTTAAAAAATGGTGCAAGGACAAATAGCTCTTAGCGATCAACTGTAAAACCACAAGAATTGGTCCTATTACGATTGCGGTACAGAAACACGAAACGTTCAACTAGAAATTGTATGCGATTAGGTCGGCTTTATAAGCAACCATTTAACAGTCTTTAGAGCTAATCTTTAAAGAGATACGGAAGCGATTCCAGGATGCATAAGAAGCATCACAAGCGGAAACCGACTTTTCCTTCATAGTATAGGAATCTTACACGGTACAAGGGAAATATGACAAACGAGCTCGGGTTTAAGGTGAATTTATAAAGACTTTGGTCTCTAAATACTTCACCATCCTTTGGAATTCCAATAAATTAAACAAAAACAAGTGTGCGATTTTATAGATTACATTCCTCATCACTCGATTTCTTCATGGCGATTTCCTCTTCCCTAAGGGCCCCTATGATCTCTGACTTTTCTGGATAATGACTCAATTGAGGTTCAAGTTCTTCAGCATTTGCTGCCACTTCAACGGCCGGACGAGCGATAGGAAATGGGTCAGGACCGATCAGAGATAGAATAACAGGGAAAAATAACAATCCGTGAAACAAACCGTAAGCGACAACCAGGACGAATATCTAGACAAAAAAAAAAGTATAGTATGAGTAAAATTGCCGATATGCAATCTGTGTTCATGTCCGAATAATAAAGGATTACACAAAAAGTTACCTTAAAGAATGTGGTGAAGACGTGCGAATCCGAATTAGCGAGGAAAATAAAGGCCAGAAACGTACTGAAGCCTCCGTGAAACACGGCAGGACCAATTGCAGAAATGGTTTGCGCAGCGCGCTCATTTCGGGTACCTATTTTTGTCATAAACGTATGGGCAACGTGAGCAGCGTAATCGACGCACAACCCGATAGCCAGTACCAGGTTAATGCAAGATACAGTATCAATTGTGAGACCCCAAAAATGCATGGTTCCGTTCACGCAAATCTAAACAGAGAAAATTGGTTTATGAAAATCGTTTGCATGAATGGAATTGGAAAAAAATGTTTTACCAGAGTCAAAACAACACAAAGAAGTACCAAAATACAAGCAAAAAAATTTGCGATGAGTAGAAATGTAGTGACAAAAACACAGGCCAACGCGATGGCCAAGTTCCGATAAAGCTCTTCCATAATAACCTTGGCGAAAAAAAGAAAGTGATATAGAACAAATTACGCAACAACGAGAATAAAACAATATAGGTCAAGTTGAATACTTCGTCTGTCTCCCAAGAAGAAAAGATTCGCGCTGAAGCAAAAACATTGCTTCCAAAATGCTGTGAATATTCTTCTGCAATAGTTTTGATACGTTTCATTGCGGGAATATGTTCGTCACGACCAGAGAAAGGGCGAAAAACAAAATCAAAAGTCGTGATCTACCAACAAATTCAAATTAATTTAGAAATTAAGTAGAATAAAACCAGGTTTCCAACAATAAAATACCGATAAAGGCGGCGCCATTGTTGAGCGGCAATCCAAAGTATTAGCAAATTTAAAATTGCTTCGGAATTTGGCACCCTTTTGGGTGAAAAGGTAATTTTTCAAATACGTAGAAAACTGCTCGTCTGTTATGTTCGGGTCCGTCCAGTCTACAATGTAAGACGTAGTTAAACTTTCTACATAGCTCTAAGCAAAACTTGTATAGAAACTTGTTTAGAAAAACCTGTTTTAACGTACTCATTGCATGTCGCTTTGTTGTAAACTCTTTGAACCCAGTGAACCAGTCATCAACTCGGCTTACGATAGCCGTCTCGTTTTTCACAGTATCGATCAGTGTTTCAAGATGATCCAAGTTTCTCGACAGGTTTGTTGTCTGAACGTAAATTGAAGCGAGCTGTCCATTGTCGGGATAGTGAGTCTCCAGCACAGTAAAATATTGAGACAGGTACGTAGATTGCGGAATGAACCATAATGGGTTGAACTCTTGGCGCATGAGGATCGAGCCCCAGGTATTAATCGCTAACAGAAACGCGGACAAAATCAAGATGAAAACCTGCCCAACAAAAAAAACACAAACAAAAAAAAAAAACAAAAACAAAAAAAAACAAGAAAAAAAAAAAACTATCAATTATCTTATGAGAGTTATGAATCAATGTGAAAACAGTAATACCTTGACTGGCCATTTGAAGAGAAATTTCGATAAGAAACGGGAGAAAAAAACCTGAAGTGGTTCTATCCTTGACAGGCTACTTGGTTTCCAGTTGCGGTGTACGTAACATGGAATAATCCCATCTCGAAGACCTTCAATCCGTCTATATGGAGAGAATAGGTTAATGAAATAAAAAAATTTAGTAAAACTATTTTAATACCTTTGATCTAATGTTAACCAAGCCACAAAGAAGGAGGCCTGAAAAATGTAAGTCGCCAGTACCCCGACAGCTGAGTATATGCAGAATGATCTCAGAGAGGGCAAAACCTAATAACAGAAGTGTTATGAAAACTGCAAAAAAACAAAACAAAGAAACTAATTCATTTAACAATACCGTAGTCGCTCCAACGGCGAAGGCAGCAAAATCAGTGACTGATGTAATTGTTATAGACACTCCGGCGTGTTTCATGGTAATTCCAATCCGAACTGGTAACGACCTTTTCATTTCTTCTTTGTTTAAATTACTCCAGCACTGGACAATGACGAACATATCGTCAATGCCAATGCCCAGGAGCAAAAATGGAAGTATAGAATGGACTGGTCCGTAAAAAACGCCGAAAGCAGAACAAAGACCATAGCTCACTAAAATGGCCATAGCAACAGACGCTATTCCCATCAACGACAGAAAGGCCTGGTATAAAATTGTTTAATTAAAAGTTGTGTCATCGAAGAGATAAATAATCGTTTCCTTACTCTTTGCTCTACTAAATTGAACTTTCCAAGCATTAACTGCACGTAGATGAAAACCACTGCAATCCCCGCAGTAAGAAGGCTTACATCACCCAGGATTGTAGCAGAACTAATATCGCCAAAACTGCACAAAAGAAAATCAGACATTAGAACAAAACCTTTTGCAGACACTGAAGATCAAGGTTTCACCTTCTAGAAGCCATGTAATACAGGTAGGTGTTGTTGGGTGTGACAGTAAAGTTGTGTAGTAAGTTTATGTACGCTCCCTCCCATTCCAGATTAATTGGATCTACCTAAAAGTGATAACTATTAGAGCAGGTAACTATGACTAATGATATATGATGTAAACCACTCACCAAATCACCCGTGCCTGCATCATTGGCGGTAACGTCACTGGTTATCAACGAGTAATTGACGCGAGTAAATAACTGAACCAGAATTGAGCCAGCCGCAATGATGTGACCCGATTCGTTGTAACGAGGCTAAAGTCGACACGGATAAGTTTTGAGTCATCATTCTACGGGAATTTATACAAAGAAACTTACTTGACCAAGAAGGCTAGTGTATTGAACCCTTGTGAGATTACTCCTCTCAATAGTGTTGATAGCATTTAGGATATCCTGTTTTGACAATTTACTGATGACATCCTTATTGTAATTCCAAATGTCCAAGATGTTGTTCTCCAAACAAGCCTCCTCAAGCCCATCCACAATATCACAAAATATGCCTGTTAAAAAAGTTTAATTCAAATTACAAAATGTTTTATAAGCGTAAACTTAATCACTAGAAAAATCGATGGGAGGCTCAGTGCAAATTGTTTTGTACGTAAAACAGAAAATTCACCCGTAGGAAGATCAATGGCCGGTTCAAAGTCTGGATCAAGTTCAGGTGGCGTAATTTCTTCAAAGTTTGAATCGAATCCTTCAAAATCAAAGTCGAAAAAATCATCGTCGCTGCTGTTTGTTTGTCGCTTGCGCCGTGTATTTTTAACGTCTGAAGTCGGCTTTTCCGTGACGACTGGAATCCTTTAAAGTCAATATTAAACTTTTTGAATTAATTTGTCTATTGCTCTTCAACCTTATATAGTCTTACTTAAAGCAAACATCTTTCCATTTATATCCACTTGATGATGCCACTCCTGATATGTTATCATGTAGTTGAAGCATCTATCACAACAACAACAAAAAAAACAACAAAAAAACGAGGAGACGGGTTACACAATCTGCGCCAATTTAGATAAAAAAGGATATTTTTAAACGACACAAGCTATTAATAACTCACCCAAAGGAGGATCTCAGGCCTCAATACATTATCATCTACCAAAGCCCAGGACTGAAGTCTGATGTCATTGGGGAAATTTTCCTGAAGCCATTCAGTGTTTTTAACAAATCCGGAATCTTGTGGAATCCAAAGCTTTGTTGGTCTATTTTCTGCAGTAAAATTCAACAATCCTATGGTGCAGGTAGCAGCTATCACAACACTGCAGAATATATACACCCACGGGTTTTTGGCCACAATTATACCCCACCTGAAATAAAGTGATTGGTTCCATGTCAAAATAAGACGAGTAGATAAATATTTAAGTGTCCACACACAAGCAAACTGAAAACATGCACAACAGTTTAAAAAATTAGCACTCATTTATTTCCTTATTTAGAACAATAGAATAATGAATAAATAGAGTAACTGATTTCTTGATGGCTATGAACTAAAGCCTCTCAAAACAACAACAAAGTTAATTTATATAACTGAAGCATGGGCTTTTATTTATTTTCTTCATTACCATTTATGCATTCAATCCTGCGGGAGCAGATGGAAATGTTTTTTAAAAGCATAAGTCAGTTGTGATAAACTGACAAATGCAAGTAAAGTTTGAGTAGTGACAAATGCAAAACAGTTGAAAAAGAAACCCTATACATTGAATATAGGATGCAATATAGGAATTCTATTCTTTGAACCTGCCGTGTTTACCGAACAAGTTTCTCAAAAGTCAAAATTTGCCGCTATGGAAATTCGCATTTAATTCTCCGCATAGCAGACGACGCGCTCAGGTAGCCTTGAAATTGTAAAAGTTCTTAGCTTGCAGATTTACATGATTGTGTAACACAACACATATGGTCTTGGTTGAAACAGAATAGTTTGGTTTTTCCAAGGCTAAGATTCACAAGGTCCGAAATTTAATCACTTGACTAACCTTAAGAAGAAATTTTCAAAATTTGTCATGAATGTAAAAGAAGCCCGAGTTAAACAGGATTTTGTTTCGGTTGACTTGTCTTGTTGGTGACATTGGAATTCAGATATTCTTTCACCCATGACGAATACCGGATGTGAGAACGTTTCACCTTTTTTCTGACAGTTCGAGGAGCTACTGTAGAGTACCTCTCAAAGAACGCACACTCTCTCTTTACATAAATCGAATAACAGAACCAACTTCGACTCTGTCAGCCTGACGACACACTGCAGACTGCAGTCGACTGCACCGGTGTATATACAACTTGGTATCTGTATATTGCTTAAAGTTGGGTTGTACCATGGGCTGTACGTTGAGGTGGAGAACTTGAGATACGAAAAATTCTCAATTGTTGAACCTTTTGAGGTATCGTTCAGCGCCACCTAGAGAGTTTTCTTTAAAAAAAACGAATTAAAATGATGAAGAGTTGACAGTAAAAGGTGTTAAAGTTTGAATCGTGTCATAAATGTATATATGCCAATTTATGTTTCTGGAAACGAATATATCAAACACAGTTGTTTATTTTTTTAAATTGTAAACCAATAGGTATGGGTTTCCCAAATCGAAAGCAGATGACGCCAGTCAACATACGGACAAACAAAACGGACAAGGATGTTGCGTTGCGTTTCGTTTACCCATTTTGTAGTAGGCCTATAGAAGAACACAATTCAGGAACTTTGAATCGACTGCATCCAAACCACTATGATAGTTATCATCTAGTGCTTTGGATGGAACATTCATTGGATGGAATACGGTATGTATCATCATGATACATATTGGTTCAGGTTTTTTGTATATCATAAACTTGAGAACGTGAAATAGTAAAAAAAAAACCTTGATTCGCAAGTCACGTGACAGACTTGGTTGTATTGCATTGAACGAAAAGCCTGCACAGTTTTCTCCCTCTGCCCAATTCGTGTCGAGGATCTTCTTTGCTATCACTTTGTTTCACAATAAAATCATGAAGTGTCGAAAATTTCGTAAAGCGAGAGAGGTGACGGGGCCCCGTTGATTATTCGATGAGCATTTCGTTTGCTATAACCTTCAGATGCATGGTTGAATTAGTCTCACTGTCAATACAGTTAAATCTTCATCATTGATACGTTAGCATGAGCGTGAAGTTAGTCAGGTCTTCTGGTTTTTTATACAGGTTTATTTCAGGACTAGGCAGCTACAATCAAAGCGTGCGGTTTTGTGAAGCTAAAACCAGTCCCTTAGCTTTTGTTTTGGACTTGGAGCTGTCAGATCCTTTATTATTGCCAAAGATGATAACCGAACACGTGACAAGGAAAGGCGGGAACGGGCAAAAATTATCACTGATATATGCAGGTTTATATGTTAATAATTCAAATATTCTTTACTGTACACAAAATGGTCAAATCCACTTTTGAATGGATTTCTTTCGCATTAATACATACTAGACTACGTACAAGTCGGAAAAAGTATAACAAACCAGCCAGATTCAAATTATGGAGATCAATGGTCCTTAAATTGTTCAATAATGAGAAAAATGAAAATTTTTGCAGTTAACCAATGCTATGGGTTAGGTTTACGTTACTATAAGGATTCTTACAGACAAGTTGTACGGCATTTTGAGGGAACTTGATTGGTCGACAGTCGAATCTGATTGGTCGAAAAATTTACGTCTGTAAAAATTTCCTTTTGCTCAGCAGGGTAATTTACGTAATTTCCAAGCGATGCATGAGAGATCGCATTACTCCTTAAATGTCTTACAAGTACTTTATTATTCCTAAAGTCGTGTCGACATTTGTCCTGACTACATCCTAAATTCCCAAACTACCTTTTAGCGCATTTCTTGGTTTAATCTGGTTTACATATCTTAAACTAATTTGAGGTCGGAATGGGTTAGCAAGAGAACCGTTCCGGTCCAAACTTTATTTAATTTTTGGGACCGGAAAAGAGGGCCGGAACGCTTGGCGCCTGAGGGTCAGGCAATCTAATTTATGTAATACTGTGGTTGTCGACAAGGACAATGAGAGATTACTGATAATGGTTTTGAACCAACTACCTGGTGGATCACAACGTCAATTTGACACCCGCGCAATGATGTCACGGACAGTATTTTTGTAACCATGGAAAAGATAAGCTAACCAGCAAAAAATAGAAGTTGACCCGACGGCTTGTTGACTGTTTACTGTGCTTCGCATAACGATACCTTTATCACGTGATATGGATAAAGTAGAGCACAGAGTCCGTTTGCATCTAAAGTTCGCTTCGCCAGTCTAAATTTGGGAAAAAGTTTAAACCGGACAAGGGCAAAGAGTAGATTTTCCTACGCTTGAGTAGGCAGGGCAAGTAGGGTATACGTGCGTCTAGCATTTTGTGTGAACATGTGAGAGGCATGCATCACACCAATTTGGATGGGGGGCAGTCCAGACGATAAGACAGTTGGGGTTGGGTCACTTAGACTTTGTATTGTGCATCTATTTATAGGTAGGCAGGCCAACATTTACACATTTACGGGATTTGTCTTGTAAGAATTTGAGGAATTTTAAGAAATCATCGAAAGTTATCTTATACTGGATGGAATAAATTATTCATCAACCCATTCGTTACCATGGTTACCACCGGTGGTACACATCAATTTTTCGCACCAACTAATTGTCGTTTATTAGAACTGGATGTCGGGACGCTTGATAGAGGGAGGGGAACAAATTGGAAAAATTCAGAGAACGGCACAATTCTAAACATTAAATTATGAAATCCGTAGGAAAGTGTAAAGTATAAACTGCCAGTTTTCGAAACAAATGTGATGTGAGGTTTTGGCTCTACAAGTATATACATGACTCTCCTCTACACATGTCAGACCACTCTGGTCAGACCCCGAAATAAACCTGTTTCTTAGAAAATGACAACATCGCGTTCGAGGGGGAAGTTGAACTACACAGTGGACAATAGCTGTACACATGTTTGCTTGAAAAAAAAAACTATTTCAACAACTTTCTTTCATATTTATTGCAATTTAAGCAATATTGGTCAATACTGAAGCACAAAATTTTTCTTTAAGGCTACTTCTCCTCCGCAAAGGGGAAGTCGATACCTGCTATCCCGACACTGTCTATTACCTACTGATTTGCTACCCCTACCGGCCGTTGCACCGTATGCGATATAAAAAAAACTGTTTAATGAACTGTACTAAACTAATAAAGACCCTTTATTACATATTTTTCAAATAAATTACTGTTAAGTATTAGTGCCCTGTCCCATTTAACCCCCAATGTGTCCCATTTTCCCCCACGCTGTTTGCTCCGCCCCTAAATTTTGGCAAACTTTGAAAAATCGTAGCGGGCAAATTTATAAAGAAAAAAATTGCAAAAAATAATGGAAAGGAGGGCAACCAAGAAAAACACAACCAAAAAATTGTGCGATTCTGTCTAGAGATACTCAAGTTATGAGGGGAAAACGAAGTGTTCCATGCAACCCCACCCTCCCCTACTTCAAACAATACAGCCGAATAAAAGTTTGCGATTCGTCATCACTCATCAGTTATCCAAATTAATATACCAAATGAGATTAATGTTTCCAATATGGCGAAGCAAAATACCGTAACCGTGCGCATCTTGTAACGTTTCACAGGGAGTGAATTTCTTCCTGCATCTTTTATATTATAGACTATAGAATAAATGAAAATTAAACCTTCTAATTAAACAAAAAGACTAAAGAAGCAAATAAGAAAGTTGCCAAAGAAAAAGGAAAATGTTGAAATGTATTGTACAAAATTACAGCAATAAATTAGATCGGCTGTCAAGAATGTTGTTCGTCATAGTTGACACAGAACGACAGAAGAAATGAAAATTTTTTAATGTTATCGTTTTCTTTAAAAGATCTTGTAACCAGCCCCAGTAAATTTGAATGGAGATTCGGGAGCAACTGGGAGAACATATTCGTGGACGGGCGCAACTGGGAGAACGTACTCGTGGACGGGAGCGACTGGGAGTTCGTAGACATGGACGGGAGCGACGGGCAAGTGATCACCCTTGGGTTGGAAACCGGCCTCATCGGCAACCCAGGTCAAAGTGAATTTCTCACCTTTGGGAGAGATCCAATAGGATGATCCCTTGTTGGTATTACCGTAGACGTCCTCATATTTGTCGGTCGCGACGTCCTTGCCATACGAGTCCTTGGTGTAAACGACGCGAGTGCCGATCTTCTTCTGTACTTGAGACTCTTCGCGAGTAGTGCCGTCAGATCCAACGTAGCTGTATCATTATAAAGTTAAATTACTAACCGGTCAGTAACTGGTGCATTCGTGTATCGTAAAATAGTGAAAAATTCTACCTCCAGTGGCTGCTTCCGTCGAGATTACGGACATCGGATTGGCTAACAATGGTGATCACGGGCTTCTCGGTAGTGTAGGCATCTTTGGAGTAGCTGGAAGGGGCAGCAGCAGTAACAGCCAAAAGAGCAACGAAAATAAACTTAAAAAAAAACGATATGAAACCGTTAATATAGGCATTATAAGGCCTATCTTGTGAAAGAGATCGAAGTACTAAAGAGTGCTACGACCTTTGAGAAAAAAATTCAAAGAGGAATATTTACCAGCCTCATGTTGACTTGGGTTGATAGATTAAACAACTGGTATATCTCAGCTTAGTTTTGCATGTGTTTATATACCATAGGAGCGGCGAAAGCATCAACAGCGTGATAGTTGTTTCCATAACATGTACAGTCGATTGACCTAGTTATTTGCGGTTATTTGCTACCTTGTAACACTTTTCCATGTTTAACTCATTTTCAATCAATTCACTTCCTACCAAAACAAATATACACAAATTATAATAATAATTGATTAATTTCGATACTTTTTGAACAATACGGTTATTTCGAACGAACGTCTAGTTTCCTATATTAGGGGGACAATTTAGTCGGCAGTTCAGCAGTTGATAAAAGTATCAAAACACAATTGGTACGCCTCTCACTTTAAAATCACATTTCTAATTATTAGTTTGGAAGCCGGTGTGCCTCTCACCTGACAACGGGTTGTATATCGGTCACAGCATTGATCTTGATATCTCATTACTACCACGCTCACAACAGGATAGGAGAGAGAAGGCCACGGACTTGGCGGTTCAAAAAATGGCATTATAGATCCTAATTTGTGCATACGAAACTTGGAGATGAAATTGTTGTCAAAGTCGAGTAATTACAAGGAAATAAATCCAAGGTAATGTAATCCCAGGTAGCACAAAATCAGAAAATCTTGGCCCAATATTGTTTGCACACGCGGCCCAAGCCTGGCCCAGTCTTGAATAGCCCTAGAGCATGGCCAAAATTGGCCCAGGCTTGACCCGCGTGTGCAAACAATATTTGGCCAGGTTTTCCTGATTTTGTGCTTCCCGGGAATTGATTGCGCTGTAATTCGTTGCGCTAGGGCCGAAACGTACCATTTTGACGAAGTTTCATATTGTCACGTTCACTTTTGTTCAAGTTTCATAAACAAGTTTCGTATTGTCACGGGTAAAATTGTCCAAAGGCAAGAACAGCTAAAACTGGTGATTCAGCGGCAACAATAATCGTCTTACAAATCGCTGCTCTTTTAGAGACAGCGCGAAACTTCCACTAGTTGGCGAAAACACTACCACACTAGATAGGGATACAGCGACGTACTTTCTACTGAAAAAAAAGAAAAGACACCAGGTATAACTACCTAGAACAAGAACTGAAACGAACTGCCCCGACTTAAAGTCCGCATTACTGGATTCCGGGTTAGAAATAATGGGATAGGGAATAAGAGGAAAAAGATGAGTAACCAAGGTCTTTCCAGAAGCAAGCTGTCTTGAAAAGACCCAGCAATTGGGATGAGCAGGGAGCAACTAAAACAAATATTCGTTCGCACTATATCATATTTCACGTAAGCGACTGCTGAGGCTACCGGACACGGACGGTACGTACGTATCTTTGCGTTTTGGAATCACGATTGCCCGATGAGAAATAACCATCAGAACGAGTGACTGAAACCACGCCTCTTTTCCACCGGAAACCGTACGCAAACACACACTTGTAGGATGGTTGTAGGATGGTTTTCAAGAATTCGAAATAGGACGTAAAACGGAAGCCGTAAGACCAAAAACCCCAGAAAACCTGCAGGCGCCGGCTTTTAAGATCCCCTAACATAAATATTCTTTCGTGATTTGAGCGCCTTTTTCTCAAGTAAAACGATCGATTCAAATTCTATTAGTACGTCAGCTACTATAAATGTATTATATAATAATAATAATGCTATTTGGGTCGTATAAAGAAAGGGTGATTTGTCAAGAAAATGGTGCGCGGAATTTTCATTATGTGTAGCGATGTGTACGATATCTGATTATGTATTATAACAGTAGTATGCAATATACAATTCAATATACGGGTACGGTACATGCGACTTATTTCTTTGCCACTTAGTCTACGATAAGAAAGGCTGAAATCGAAGCCATGATCACCATAAGCAGCAATGAAAAGTCTTCTTTGGAACCGGCGTTGGCTTGCTGAGGACAGGAAGAATCCCTATTTGCCCAAAGATTCGAGCAGGTTGCGTTCTCATTGCCCGCATAAATCATAGACATGTCGATGGCCTTATAATTGTTTTTATCGTGGCTGATGGCAAGTGTTTAGGAGAAAAAAAAGGTTATTACATATAATAAATATATGACCTATCTGTGGTGCTTTCCATGAACATATTGTGGTTGTACCCCATATCGGCACGCCGTATCGGCACTTTTGATTTTTGCCGTTTCGGCCCGGATGAATTCCGTTTCGGCATCCTTCAATTTTGTAGATTTTTTCTGGTCAATTTTTACTTCCCGTTTCGGCCCTCACATGAGAAACGGAAATAAAAATTCCAATCATCATCAATCACAACAGAACAGCTCTTGACAACAAAAATTCGTCTCAATTCAATTCACTCAAGTGAGTGCCAAAACGGCTGCAATAAGGGCCGGAACGGGCAGTAAAAATTGATCGAAAAAATCTACAAAATTTAAGATTGTGAATGCCGAAACGGAATCCATTCGGGCCGAAACGGAATAAATCGAAAATGCCGATATGGGCACATTACCACAATTTGTCTACGGAACGGTATAAAAGAAACAAACTTACAAATCTAGATTGGATGCGTTGGGGTAAAGACTGTTAATTTTACGCTGATCTCCTTCAGGTCCATGGGCTGAATGGGCATTACATTTTGAGACCTTAATAACAAGAGCGCGGAAGACGTTTGAGCTTTATTGCATGTACAACTTCTATATTGCATTTAGCTGGCCAGGAGTCAATGTATAGCGCTCGAGCCTACCATCGGAGGAAGGTACGTAAGAGGGATAAAAGCCGTTCCCTTCCACCGGCTGTCATTTTGCCTTTCAACTTGATAAACTATTTCATCTCGCCAATCGCTCACATTATTTTGATTTCCGGTCCAAAAGACAACCAGGTAATGACCCCAGCTAGGAGAAAATTAATTTTTAAAATTTATGTTATTGATTTTTAAGCCTACCGAAGTGAGGGCAGCCTACGATACACTAAACACTGAAACACGCGATGACTTACGGTCCCAATTCAATTTCGAGATAACGGTTGTTGTCACTCCGCAAAAAGACGTGAACAACTTCGTTAGAAGAAAGAGATGAGGACGGCCAGCCGCTAAGATCGGAGGGTGGCACGTCGTTGTAGAATGGTGCGACGACTTTAACAATCAAGCCGGTGCCCGATCGAGCCTCAAGCTGAAGGTCGACCGTTTCGCCCTCTTCCAATAATAACCCATTCCAGGTATTTTCAATTTTCAAACTCCGAATACTTCAATAGTAAAGAAATCTATAATATTCATGTTATAGATGATAAAAAATATCAACAATACCCTTCAAATGAATCTTCCCATATCTGAGACAAAGTATGGCCGACATCTTCATTCAAAATAATGGATCGGTTAAATGATTTGAATGCGTCCAGCTTGTGACTATTAAAATTAAATATTGAAGATATTGCTGTTATCCATTATAGTCATCGTATCTATATAAGGGGCCTACAAGTTAGGGCCGCTTTCTGAGTTGTAGGGAACTGGATAGAGCGACTCGTAAACACGCTTCTCATCAACACCATGGATGGCATATGCATTCATCTTGGTAACGTTTGGTGGTAAGAAAGTAGCCGGAATGATGGCCACACCTTGCCAACTTTGATTGTTTGATGCTCGAAAAGCCTCGAAATCGATAAACAAACTATGACGTATCGTCTTACGGTAGCCATTTAACAGCAGTACGATATGCTGGCCCCATCTATGCCATCAAAATGTTGAGAAAAAAAGAAGTTTTAAGCGGCCCCGCGGAAATTCTAAATACAAAGCACAAACTTACGGGCATAATTCAATTTCGACGTACTGATCGTGGTCATTGAGAAAGAAAACTTCCACAACTGTTGTAAAAAAAATTCAATAGCACCAAAACATAAAGCGGTTCACATTGGTTAATCAATACCTTCAAACTCCCAAAGTCCATAATAAGGCTCGCCCGCTTGGCCAGGCGGAGCTGGGTCGTTGAAAAAAGGGGCGTCAACCGAAATCTTGAAAGATGAGGCGTCATTGCGCTCCAGTCGAATAATGATTGGTGTATGATTAATTGTCCTATTATCCCACGTTGTCACGATTTGATATTCCTCGGCACTGTAAAATCAAATATAATCGCAAAATAATGATTTCATTATTTGCGATTATTCAGCCTAAGCTGAATATGGAATACGGGTAAAATGACGAAATGAATTCAATGGATAGTGCCTACAACGATGAAGAGACGACAAATGAAGCCAAAACGAAAAGGCGGCAAAAGTCTTCAAATTGAATCGCTTGCCTGAAAAAAACGCAAAATTATTTTCTTCCAGTACAAGAAAGCACAAAAAGGATATGATGATACTCGTTTTAGGTTTTATGTAAGCCACTCTCTAAAAAATAGTGTTCAGCCATAATAGACTCCAAAACATTCGTGTTTAGTTTTTGTTTTGGGGCCGTACACTTGTGTAAGGGCAACTCAAGTGCCAAAAATTGGGTAGACTGTGTAAAATTGCTATTCCTTCACTGTAGGACTATTAAAAAGCGTATTTATTTCCATTTCAAGGTTAAATCAGCAAAATACAAAAACTAAACACAAATGTTTTGGAGTCGGTGGCGAAACAAAATGTTTACCTTTCCCCCTATTTTGTGAACATCACTTTTTAGAGAGCAAGTTTTAAACATATAAAAATAATTCTACTGGCTCTTACATTTTCTTAATAAGCAGTAAGTGAGTATAGAACGAAGTAGGTCGGCCAGTACATACGCTTAGCGCTTACCCTTATTCGAGGGCTTCTATTTTTCAACTGTCTTTGTTTTACTATACCCAGTTCAGGTTGGTGGGGGAGGGGGATTTTCTGCAGCTTTGGGCAGGTACTCTGGTACTAGATAGTACAACTTTTAAAAGCCGCTGGACGCTTGCTTTTTTTTATATCTTTGAATGCTTTATCACTCCTTTGTGATTACTTAACGACGATAAACTATCCAGTGCGTTGATTGGGAAATATTTTACAACACAACTCACACAAGTCACACATGATAAATCGCGTCCTATAGGTTTCAAAAGATGCAGGGCAGCTTGTAATTTTTATTTTTTTTTTATTTTCACATCGCCACGTGATAATAACAGGCTTTCGTTACTAAACGTGTTTATGATGTCAAGGAGGCTAAAACTGTTGACTTAATTGCTTGCGATATCATTTTATAATTACGCACTTTTGGTTACAAATATTCTTGCATTTAATTTAATTGCCAATGAGCAATTTAAAGTAGACTAATGGCAATAAAATAAAGTCTAATAAGAGTAAAAGGCTTCGCGGTGGAAACCTTAAGCCTCGTCCACACGCTTTTTCTTGCGTTTATTTTGCTTACGGCTTGCGTCTTACGTTTACGTACTAATTTATTACGTAAAAACCATCCACACTGGTTTGGAGCTTGCGTACAGTTTACGGTCGAAAAGACAAAAGAGACGTAGTTTCAGTCACGTGTGAAGATGACGCTTTTTCATTGGGCCATCGTGATTCTAACACGCAAGAAAACGTAGACGTTGTCGCTTACGAAAAAAAGTTTGAAACGTTTGAAAATTTCTTGGCCACGTAAAATTGTTGCGTTTTAGTTTTACGTTTACCCCGCGGATCCAAAATTTGGCGAGGCGTTCAAGCAAGGGAAAAAATTTATTTTATAACAACAACGGGGCATTTGACGCTCGGTCCATCTTGTCGACCAGACAACCAGATAAATATACCTTTTCTGGTACTATAATGAAACGGGGTCAAGTAATACGACCCAAATCAAGGGATAAGCAACACAAAATTGACTACAATACACCAAAAACATGTCAATTAGGGAACATTTGTTAACATTTGTCAACAAAAAATTTCTTCCGAATCCATTGTCTAAATTGAATGACACATGAAAAACGATATCTGAAATGCGATCTGAATAAATTGTGTGAAGAAACAGTGCTTTGTCTACTTATTGCAGGCTTCATCATCATCTTGGTTCTAAGATGAGACATTCTCAAAATATGTCTTCGGCGGTAGAATCGGGCACAAATAAAAGAAGGGAGAAAACGACATCTACTTTGTACTGCAATATACAGAAGTCTCTGAACTAGTGCCAGAATGAAAACATAGTGTGAATAGCTAATGGGAGGAGGTGGGCGGATGCACGTCTCCATTAATCGGGACAGACCAACTGCTTGCTGTAATTTCTCCAGTTGCTGGACGATCGGTTGCCCGATCCATACGATGCCCGTTAGGCTAGGCTCCTGGACAACTGTAAACAAATTAGATTGGTAATACTGGAACAACTCCGTCCATCTAATGTAGACATGGTTCGCCCAGTTTGTGTAGTAGTAATCCACTAGAAGAATTACAAAAATTACGAACTGATCCAAAGTCAAGATCAAAGTTTGGAGCATTTTGACAAACTCGTTCAGTGTTGGAAACCATTTTGGAATTACTCGCAACTCTTCCGCTTCCTCAATGTCTTTTAATTCTTGAGTGTCCTCGCATATGTAAAAGTTGTCGAACGAGGGGTAACTCCAAACGTAAAAACATAAATAGCCAACAGGCCACAAGAAAACCATGATAGTTCCCGTGAGTCGCAAGACATAGTCGGTCGCGATGTGGTAAACGAGACGCATGTTTTCATATTGTTTATCCAAAGAGGTTATAATAAACAACCAGGCATTTCCTAGTTTCTCTGCCACCCTAGAAGTTGTGTGGATTTCAATTAAAATCCCAGCACGCATCCGAATGGCCCCACTTGCTAAATTTCCCAGTCGCTCACGGAAACTCGCCAACAACTCGGTGATCTTCTCCGGTCCCAAATCTTGACAAGTGGCTCCACTTATTTCCACCAAACTTTCACAAATGGCTTGAGAAATGTTAACGATATCACAGAGAGTCCCTGCCCCTGTCTCATGACAGTCCTTCTTGGCTGCTTCACTAGAACGTAAGCATGTTTCAAACGGTTCCGTAAGGACCTGGCGACAGCCGATTCCCTTGTTCTCCAACCAACGGAATCCAACTTCCATGACATTTCTAAATTGTTGTTGAGTTCCATTGACATCGTTGAAATTCAACGCAATGTCACCAATGCCGGTATTCACATTATTTACGTGAATTTCTTGAAAAAGCGAACTGTTGTGTATCACCTGCGCCGAGTAGATTGTTTCGTTTTTCAAACATTCGGCTATTGTCAGAGGTATCATCGTTATTTGTTGAATATGCCACAACGCTTGCACTGTTTCGGTGTAGGCTGACGCAAGTCCCAGGAAATAGAAACAAGTACCGCCTGGCATAGCTGTTACAAGAGACACATAGACTCGAAAGGCGACGGGTAGAAATTGCCAAGAAGATCCACTAATTAATCCCGAAAAAAGAATTACTATTCCAGCAGTGATGGCCTGGCAACTGCTTGAATCCTGGGGACAGATAAGATGACCCACACGACAAAAATGAAAATAACACCCCATCGTGAAACCGAAGAGAACACTGATGATCATTGAATATCGCGTGTTGGTCATCGCGAAAAGAAACATTGCGTCCGATTGCGTCCAGCACGCCCTGATGTACTCTATTACACTCACTATCACTTGAGAAACGATATTTATATTTAACGAAGTAGTATACTAAAAACTTTAGTGGTTAAGTTGAATAGTAGGACGAAGCTGCTGATGCACTGTCTAGCAAAACTGAGGGTATCGAGTCATATTCTGTCGCTGCAATTGCCGACAGCGGAAGTGAACAAAAAACAAAAAAAATGCAAGAAATGTTAGAGATGCGAAAACGACTGAAATCTGGTGTTTCGTCATAGTTTCATAGACCGTTATGTTGTTCCACTGTGTATAGTAATACTTTTTAAATTGATGGGCAATAGGTTAAAATTTATTTGTGTAATCATAAACTCATTTTTGATGGCATTAATATGCGTTAAGCGCGGGAGTGTGATTGAGAATAGAAGACTATTAAAACACAAAACAGATCCAAAAATAATGCAACTACAACTATACTGCAACTTGATTTTTAAGAGAGAAAAAAAGGGTCTCCCTCACGGCGATTGATTAGATTTCGTAATCAGTGAGCCACAATTATTGTATTTATTGAAAAAGGATTTTAAAAAGGTCTCCTACTGCTATTTTCCCGGAGGGATTCTGGTCGGAAAAAAAAGCCCCCAGACGACCCTCTTTATCGCGCCAAACAGTTTGAATGGCTCTCACTTCGGGGACTCGTTCCACTAAACGGGAGATCCGTACATGTTGATTTTGGGCTCAAAAATCATGGAATTCAACCTTCTACTGGGTAGAATGGTAAAATATAAGTTTAGAAGTAATTAACTCTGTCTGATTGTGAGAAAAATCGATTTTCCGGTTTACCAATCGGGCGACGTAGTTGTGTCGATGACGTAGCCGTGTCGATTTATTGCGATTTGCAACAAAATAAAGTTTACGTTCTTCGCCACTAGAGGCGCTAGGCCTAAAATTAATTAAACACTTTTTCGTGCTTTTTCCGCTCATTTACTTAACTTACTTCATTTCAGATATGCTTCTTTTTATTTTAAAGATAATTAATTAGTTTTTTTTATTGGTTGGTTCACTAGAAATGGTTTTGTAAAATGGAAAATTTGTACGTCACTTGTGTACATCAATCAAATGACATTTAAATGTCATTTTAGAAAAATACGAATTTGAAATGCATATGATAGGTTTGCATACTTTTTAATCACACACACCTTGATTTAAACTTCTAACAGCCTGCACACGGGGAGCGAGTGGGGTGGCCGGTGGGGGGCGAAGCCCCCCACCGGACGCCCCACGAGGTCCCGTGAATTATGAACGCAATTCATATTAATAGATATCTTTAATTCTGTATTTGCATTTCCCAAACTATTTTATTTAAAAATGGTTAATCATTTTACCGCCCATATTTTCCTAATTTTCTTACGATACATTTTTTAGATTGAGATATACCTATTTCCATTGTAACATCACGTTACGTTCAATTAGCAGCTCTAACCCACCCCATACCACCATACCCTCCGGGAACCTCGCGACGTAAAGTCGCATGGCACAATTATATTTATTTGAAATGTTTAGAACTTTTCGAAACTCCCTCCGCTGGCTTCAGTCAGTAGGCGGCGCTAGCGTAGGCCTACCCTATTTTTGTTTTGTTTTTCGTCTGAGGCTCTGAGCAGACGAACGGGAATCATTTCGTCTTTCGCCTGGTTGGTCTTGTTTCTCTTAATCTCCTTTTTATGAAGTGTCGGAAGTGTGAACTGAAGAATTTAGAAAGCGTATCATGCATAAATCTTGCCGAAATTGTTGAAATTGTAACGTCTCAACAATCTAGAAACCATTAATAAAACTTGAATTTGCAAGCATGCCTTAAAAGCACGTCGAGTTATGGCTTTGAATGCGACGAGATCGAATAAAGGGGCGATTAAAGCCATCTTTTTTAGCGAGTTTCATCCAACGTTGGGTCCAAAAATTAGCTATCAGGTAAAAAAAATCTTTTAAATTCGTCAAAAACGCTTTCAAAACTATTATTACTAGGTTCCTGAGGATTATGTATCCAAAGAAATTTTTGATGCTGTCAGTGTTTACATAATTCCCAAAGAGCAACTGGACAGTTGCATCATTACTGTAAATGTTCTTGGGCACAAGATAACAGGTTTGAGAAGAATATTTAATTGTACAAACAAATGATGATTCTTTCAAAATCTTTTACAGGCTATCCAGTGAGAATTTCAGATGAAAAATATCCCAGAAATTTTTTAATTTTCAACTTGTGCTTTGTGTGCGACTCTGATGCTAGAACTGTGCAGTATGAACTTGTTGTTCGTAAACTGGCTGAACATTTAGTTACATTGGAAGTAGAGCAAAATTTTCTTTCCACAGAATCAAACAGGGAAAAATTACCCACAATTTTAAGCCAAATTCTCAGGGATCTCAATGAGTGTGGCTTGTGCACTGTAACAGGTAACTAGTATTGCTTATTTATTTCATCTTTAAACATTATTTCCTTATGCTGTTTTCTTTCCTTCAGTTGGGACTTCAACACTGCATTTGAAAGTAATTCAGGTTGCTGCCGAGCCTCCTCCGGTATTTGACCACCACGTTCCAGTGTTCACATCGGAATTTGCTCCGTTAAAGCAAGATTATTGGGACTTAACAACTAAACAGGTATAAGCGTACAATGTTCTTCTCTTATCTCGTCAGCTCATGACCGACGTATTGCGAGAGTAGGTCCTACCATATATTGACGGCCGAAGCCACGTCGCTAGGATTGCTATCGAAGCTGACGTGGACATCGGTCTGGTTAAGGCTTGCATTCAGAATCTCTTGTAAGTCAAGTACCAGAAAATAAATGAGATCTTTCTCTTGACCTTAATTCTCAAACTTTCGAAAGATATTATGGGGTCGTCCAACTCATTCCTATCTTCCAGTACAGCAATATGTATGCTGCTACACCCAAACTTAGAGAATTACCCATGAATCCAGAACTGAGTAGAGAATGCATCACTTTCGTCGCCAAATCTGGTAGAAGCCAAAATTCATAATTTTAAATCTTATCAACCCTTTAATGTTAGTATATCCTCTTTTACCATTTAGAAAGACAGCCACCTTCTTTTAGAGATCTTTTTCAAATGTATTGGTAAGTTTGTTTATCTTAATATTGGTCATATTTTAAACTAAACTTGATGAGTTACCTCATTTCTTAGTGGGATGACCTACGGAACAACCATAAGAGACTTGTGCTTGCGCTTCAATCCACACGCGCTCCGCATCGATGAACACCGGCTTGTCCAGTTTGGCGTTTTACAGGGCATCATTCGCCGAATCTGCAAGGTTAGAGCTCTCTTTGGCCTCTTTTTCCCTCATCCCCTATCAAATAACCTGTTCCCATTTGTCTTTTTCGTTTGGATGATCCAGTATCCGGTGTATAAACCGGAGACGCAACGTGGATCCCATAAGAAACAAATGACCTCGTTGCATCGATTGTGCACCGGAGTGGCCTCATACGATGAGATCTGCTGTCGAACTGGATTGTCCTATCACGAATTGGACGAAAAAATCGAAGCCGATGCCGACATCTGCGTTCTTTGGAAATGAAGCATGTTATCCGTACGTTCGCATCAGCCATCTGCGTCAATCAACCACCTTCAATTTTCCTTCAATATATTAAGGCTGTGAACCTTTCTTTGTTTCAAGTGAGAAAATAAAGGAACGAATATTTTTTAACGCGAAGTAATAAGATTCCATCTTGCGCAACGAGAAAACAAGTTGGATGCAATTGCGTTTACCTATGTTATTGAGGGAGACGGACGTTCCAATGTTAACAGTTGTAAGAGGGAGTTCGCTGGAGTATTGAGAATAAGGGGCGAATGCTTTCGAATTCTTTTTTGTCGAGGGGAAAGAGAAAGACTGAAGGAGCACTCAAGCTGCCCAGTTATATTTCCAGCAGCCGTAGAAACGACTGGGTACCAGTAAATCTGCCCTCTAGTTGACAATCTCTCGGCCGTTAAAATGCAAAAGCGACAAAAAGAAGCGAGATGGGCGTCGAGTTCTCTTCCCATACTGGCCGTGGCCCAAAAAATTCCGCTTCTTCTAAATACATCTCCTCTCTTGAAGCTTAATAAGATTTACACGCATCAACATGGCGACGGGAGACTCGAAGAATTACAAATAAGAAAAAAGATAAAAGCTTCTTCTTTCTGTTTCAAAGTAGCCTGCAAAAGAATCGTCCTCTTGTCCTCATGAGACTCTTGTCTTCACTACTCCCGGGCAAGTTGATAAGCTTGTCGACAAGTGTTGCTGTCGACAACCGGCATCCACTTGGGCCTATCTCAATAGCCGTATGGACACTTATACAAATTCAACTTTACTATATATACATACTGTTCGAAAAAAAAACACTTGGATATATTTCTTCTCTGTTAGAAAGACCCAAAGACTGAAAAAGAGTTGTATGCCAATCTCTTAGCAGTCCCGAGATCGCTTCTTGAATTACCCAGCTTCCTGTGTGAACACTAGACGTCTTTCTGAACGATATGTTTTTTTTTACATAACTATATCCTCAACCGTATTTTCATCCATTTGATCGTTTGACATTCTCAATCCAACACTTCGAAATGGCCGATTATTTGTGACTATGTAGAACTAGAAGCTTCGGTTGCCTGCTGTAAAACGGCTGTTTATAGCGCTGGCAATTAAACACGTGCACCGGTATTATAGACGATATTCCATCTGGTCGTCATTAATCGTTCAGTCAACTTTGAACTTTGCCATTCTCAAAGATCTTTGCAGTCTAGACCCTCTACAGTCTACACTTACAACATGATTGATTATCGATCATTGACTTTCGGCAATATGGATAGTTAGAAGAAGAAAGGCTGGCTGGAATCATCAGCACGAGTTTCGAGTGATGGGCCTTGCGGTAGACAGACGGAAAAGAAGGGGTGCTAATTTGAGGGCTTGATGGACGACATTCTGTCCCGTCGCCATACAGACTTGTCTTCCATCCCTCTAACTACGCTCTTTTTCGTCTCATTACGCAGCCAGCAACCCGTTCTTCTTTGAAGACATGTTCAAAATAAGAAGCCGTGTTCTTCTTCCTTCTCGCTTATGGTTTTTTTGTCTCTTCCCCTTTGAACTAACTCTTATATCAAGGGGCAGGAGCGCAGGACTCGGCCATGGCGGCCAACCATCATTCCCAACCCCTCAACCTCCCCAATGCTGCCTGCTGGGTTCCACACAGTGTAGACATAACCCCTGAGCGCGCAGTTTGTGTTAGGTACGGTTACAGAGCTCAGCGAGACAAACACATGGAGTCGAGTTGTTTCCAATGGATAGAAAGAGAGAGAGAGAGAGAAAGAGAAATGGAGAGAACCAGATTGCATATCCTCTTCTCTTTTCGTACAGACACAGGTCTCCGTTTTCTTGCCTTGCCGAGTCGTTTTTACGCCTTGCCCGGATATGACCTGTCGCGACCGGCAGCAGCTTATAGCAAGCCTCGGTTACACGAGGCTTTCTCTGAAACGCCAGAGTCAGCGCCTAGAGTTTGGAATACAAATCGTCTAACTCTACAAGTCGACTGATGGATGAAACTCTGTCGTCTACAATACGACACACGCAGCATCTGCGGGTCACCTACGTACCATTAATAATCGACTAGAAATCTTTTTTGCGTTCCCAAACGGGACTCATTCATCTCTTACTCGGGTTAGTATATATACACTAGACTGTAGGCGAAGCACAAAGGGGTTTGTGTTGTGTTGCGGTCGCTCTGACTTTTGTTACTGTTGTCGGTCGCTGTTGGTTGCGAAGCGAAACCGGAAGAGGAGGAACCCCACTTATTCACCGACTCTCTCGCTTTAACGACGACTCCCTTTCTCGCATCTTTTCACTTGCAGCATAAATCTGTAACAGTAAAAGGCGTCGACCTGACCGGCGCCTCTTCTTCCTGACGTGTTGAACAGTATAGGGGCCATTCATTATACCGTACTCGACCCTTTGCCGATCAACTTTGTTGGCCAAATGTGCAGAAAATTCTTCCGAAAGGGAAAGAAAATCGAAAGAAAAACTTTATAGAATGGACGGACGGTATAGTCATGTTGCCCTGCTGCTGTTGGATGAAAAAAGAGACGACGTTGGGGCGCAGTCATCCGAGATCCGATGAATCCAGTGTAGACAGCAGACGAGGCAAAGTCATCGACACTCTGATTCAGCCGCACGATACATGGCGACGACGAGGCCGCCGCGATCGATGTGTCGTAACGGCTTAATTCAATCATATTGTGGAGCAGGCGAAAATGTAATAACGAGTGTTATAATAAAAAAGGAAAGCGAGAACAACAAAAAACGAGGTCCAAGTTGAACGTCCGCGCTTTGCTGCTGATGTCGTCCTGCAGACGGACCGTGTGTAAAAGTGGTGTTGACAGGCAGCCAAACTGACGAGCCAATCGGCCCTCGTTTGACTTAACGAAGTTGACGAACAGCCAGGCCGCCTATGAGTGATACACTTTGTGCGCATGGTGTTTCTGTGATATAACAAGACTACGGTACTTCCACCCCTGGATTGTATCACTAACAACAAATAACTATAGAGATGTGCATCGGGGCGAGAGCCGTCGGTTCGCAATGACCGGAATCGAAAGAGACAACAAGACCCCATTTCGGAGCCGTCGCCGAATTCCCGACGGGAAATAGCACCAAGCAAGAAGGGGGGGGGGGAAATCTCGTAGTTCCAGCATTCATATGCGGTAACTCTTCTGTGAGCAATGATTTACACGAGGCCTGCACAACAGCAGTAGAATTTGAGTTCTCTAATGAAGCATCAGGAATCCAATATGCTCAACTGTGACGGGGCATTTAGAGGTGAATAGAGTCTTTTGGTCTCTGTTGGCGCCAGTCGTCGATGCTGCTGTTATTGTCGCGCTCCACAGTATCTGTTTCTACTTTTGGGTCACTTTTTTTTGTGTGTAGTGTAACTTCACCACAACATCTCATTCCCTTTGTGTTTGGGTTCATGAGGATCGAGTTAAAGGGCGCATGGCGCTGAAAGCAACAGCGGGAAAGAGAATGAGTTGGCGTTATACGGGCCTATAGATAGGGCCGTCGTCGTCGTGGAACACACAAGTCACTTTGGTATATCGATGCATGTCATATCAGTCGACTCGAAGAGAAAGATGTCCTTCTGGAGAGAGCTAGGAGACACGCCCAAACATCGAAATGTATGGGGAGGGTTTGTGACAGTTGACACTGATACGCGGCTTGCATGCGGCGCGCGGTCTCCCCCATAGAAAGGTCACCGCACCAGTGGCTTCATTGCCGGTCTTTGCTGGACCATCAACCCCCCATGATGACTCTTTCGGACCCATTGAAACAGAATGGAAATGTATGTCTATGTATTGACCAAGCCAATCACAAGCAGTCCTTTGAAACTATCGACACTATCATTGGTTGTTTAAAGATAGGTTATTTCAGAAAACCCTAACCTACGATAACCTATAAGTTTTAACTGCATAAAAGCGGCTGATGGTATCGAATGTACATCATCGCGCTTGAAAACCCATACAATTCTAGTTGTGGACTGGGCCTAGAGCTAACCTAACGGTCAATGACATAATGAACTCGACAAACGACTGGGGGTTGAATGGCATCGAATTCGTCCTTCGTCGATCATCGAAGTCTAGCGGGGCCGCGAGGTCCAGTCCAGACGTAATCGACGATCATAAGCAATTAACAATCTCGTACGTATCCGATAACAACGCCAGTAGCAGCAGCAGAAGCAGGAGCCAAACAATTTGTTTATTTGCTTTTTTCTAACAACAACTTGTTTCATAAGTTACAAGGTTGTCAGTTACCGCCTGATGTGATGCAATGGTAATAAACACGAGTGTTACGTCTCCTTGGTTTCTTTTACACATTCAGCCGATGAACACCAACCTCTTTCCCAGCTTTCTCATATTCTTTCGAAAAACCTCAACAAGCCCCATCATCGCATGTAAGACTAGCCTATATAGGCCTAACTCGTGTAGCCTGTAGCCTATACTACAATACTGCATCCAATCCAACCGTGCATGGTGTAGCTTTCGTCGTCGGCGGCATTTGTCTACATTGCCTGGTGTCTCGTTTCCAACTAGGATCCAGGCGTCTCTCTGGCGACTCGCGACGGGGGTCCGAACGGTCGTCTCATATTGACTCGTCTAAGGTCTTTTTAGTAATGTTGGAAAGAAATACAAATATATCATGCAGTCATCTATTGAGAGGCTAAATTGAAAGCCATAACAACATCGACACTTGGCCTTTTCTCGTCATTTACTAATAGCGAGTTGATGAACTCTTTTTAATTAGGCATGTCTTCGTTGAATTCGAGTCGAGTCTCGCAATGTTAATTAGTTCTGTTGTTGTTTCATCTGTTGCTCAATGGAATCTCTACCATCCGTCGGCTATCCACTGGTTGCCTGTTCAACACGGCACGCGGCCTGGCGACGATGGATATGTTTGCTACATTGGTCTAATGAGCGAACGAGCCAAGACCTTGATTGAATCATCGAAGAGGCGGAGGCGGTCTACAGCAGCGACGAAAATTCGACGAAGAATCCGCCGCCGTCCGGCGTTCCTTTCCGTGGTGCGGTCACGCTGTGTCGCATTTGATGGAACGTCTCAACTCTCTGACAGGCGGCCATCAAGCAGGAGTAACAGTACAGCGCAGTAGGAGCGAAAATGGCTGCCAACACTCGGCCAAGCGCTTTTGCTGCACAGCCATCATCCCGCCACTATAATTCAATCAACTCTGGCAAACAAACAATCTCTAAAGGCTAGTATGCTGGTTTGGTAATGTAATACATATAGAATCCCACCGGCCAGCTAACACAAGACACAACCGGGTGCGAATAATGTTAATCGGAGAAAGTGGACGAGCTAATAGATCCTAGCACCACCCAGCTCCTCCTCTCATCGTTAAGACATTAAGAATCAAGTAGTAATGTGTCGTTGCATTCGCCCTCGTCGTTTCGCCATACAACAGTAATCTAATAAAGGATGATGATGAATTTAGTAGTAGGAGAATTTTTTCCCCTCTAGTCCGCGGTGGGCGGGTCCAGCGTTTGCCCGCGCGTCATTATGTCACAAGCAATCAGAAGACCCTACATCAATAGAGGAAACATTTTCGTTTCTACCAGCACCTCTTTCTCCTTCTCTCTTTCTCTCTCTCTCTCTCTCTCTAGCCGACCCCGACCGCCAACAAACATTTGCTTCGGTTAGATCCGTTCTGTGCGTTCGCTGTATATATAGGATATAGATATATTTATCTATAGGACTAGTAGCAGAAGCAGGAACTGTAGTAGCAGTACAGTCAGTAAGGTTATTTGGCCGACCACTCGTCCTATTGGTCCGCGAGTCCTGGCGCGCTCCTCAGCTCGTAGGAGGAGCTTCTGCTGGAAGAGACTTGCTGCCGTTCGACTCGTCTCGACGGCATTCAGTAGTTTGATAGACACTTGAGCAGGGCGGTCATGGCGTCCTATACGTTGCGCATCAACCAGCCAGCGACGGCCCAGCATCACCACCACCACCATCATCATCAAACATCCTCCACCGGGAATTTCTTCAACCCGAACAACATTGGCGGCATTTCCGCTACTGCGACTAGCACCACCAGTGGCGATCTACTTGCCGTCAATACTTACCTGGAACGGTTTTCTAGCACCCCCATGATGACTTACCAGCCAGAGGTAGTGATGTCCAGTGACAAGCTCAGTAATTTCTACAACAACAACAGTAGTGGCGTCAATCACAACGCTAGTAACTATCAGAGAACGTCGGAAAGTCAACAGCAACTGCATCAGCAGAGTGATTACTTCTTGCCCTATTTGCCCGGATCGTACCCGCATCATCAACAGCAACCAACGACGACCCTGCAGCAGCAGCAGCAGCAAATACAGCAACAACCGGAACAACAACAGCCACTAACGCAGGATTGCAATCAATGGAATGGCGTGCCTTATGATAATTGCCAAGCGGCCGCGGCGGCCGCTGCAGCTGCAGCCGCTGCCGCTGCCGCCGACACGCTCAAGAGGTTCTCGGTGACTCGTCTTATCCAACATCATCATCATCATCAGATGGAGTCTAACCCGCTGGGTAGATCCGCTGTTACCGGTTGCGACCTTCTTGCTCACCCGGGCTCTACTCCTGTTTCTTCTGCACCAATCGCCAACTCCGTTACCACCGCACACCGTCCGTGACGATTCGGAAACATCGTCGCACACAACAGACAAAAGCGATGGTAAGTTTGACCTTTAACTACATTACTCCTCCCCGGAAGAACGAGTCGATGAAGACATTTGATTCGCTTAATTTGCGCCATAGCGCTCTCGTGTTACGTTCATCTTTCATCATTTTTATTTTCCAACTTTGCGCGTAGATGAGTCAGAACCAGGCGATGGAAATAAAACCGCCAAGAAGAGAAGCAATTCCTCGGCGTCGTCTCCTTCATCACCGCCACATCGCCACCACCATCCATCGAACGTAACGTCCAGCAGTGGCAGCGGTAAGAACCCTCGTCGCAACCGGACGACGTTCCAGCGCTCAGCTGTCGGCATTGGAGAAAGTCTTTGAGAGGACCCACTACCCCGACGCTTTCGTACGTGAAGATTTGGCCAATGGTCCAGCCTCAGCGAAGCCAGGTTCAAGTACGTTTTCTCAACGTCACACATGTTATTTTGTCTTGTCTTGTAAGAGAAAAACGGCCTTCATTTCGACTAGTAAAAGGTCCTTGTTGAAACCTAGCTCGGTTGAAACTAAGCGCAAAAGAAGCAGAAAACGATTCTTCATTTCGTGTCTTTTCTCTTCCCTTGACTATTCGGAGGGGGCGCTTTTTTACAAATGGAAACTATTCGAGTCGTCGTGGTATAGATACCGTAGAGCTTTTGGCCAAAGTGAAGTGACAACTGCTGGCCGCTGCTGGCCCGTTTTGCGGGGGGAGAAGCAGAAGAAGACGGACGCGCTATGCTTAATGAAGCCAAGACAAATGTTGTTTCCCTTCCCTGTCGAGATCTTTACTCTGTCTCTCTGTGTCAGGCCGCCATGCGTTAGCTCTCTTAGACTCCAGCGCGTGTTGTTTCACACGGAACGGCGATAACAAATGAAGAGAGCCGCGAGAGAAGTGGTCGGCCGTCGTCCAGTCTAAGTTTCCATTCGTCAACAAGACTCGCTTGCCTTATTCCAAAATGGTTTGGTAAGATCTATTTCCAGTCGCGGAAATGCAAACAAAACCCCCCGAAAAAAAAAAAAAAAAACATTTATAGGGACAAATGTTTCGACATCAAACAGCCGTTTGTATCAGGGATCCTGTTGTAAACTAGGGACCGGACTGGCAATCGCAAGCAACTCGAGACACTGATCTTCTTCTTCTTTTCTTGTTTTCCTTACATATTCGCCAAGTAGAGATCAGAAGGTTCAAACTCTCTCCACCCGTTCGAATATCTCTAAGTGATTGCGCCCCGTCAGCAGCAAGTAACCTGATGCTACTCTCTCTCTCTCTCTCTCTCTCCTTCTCTCTTTCTCTTTTTCACTAAAGAGTCCTTGTCGTATGATGATGAACA